>BHDV01063478.1:215189-255706 GCA_005406045.1 Adoxophyes honmai
GTGTCAAGGAGTACTGCCTTCTGTATCAGACCCTTGAGCCAACCGTCTAGCGAGAGTCTCCTAAGATGGTGGTCGAGACTCTTCACGATCACGGTCGGTTCGAAGGCCTGAAACAAAGACAGCATCCTCGGTCGGTACGCTGTACAGTTTGTTCCCCCCTCTGTAGCCCCATAGTAGGCGCGCATGCAGTTTTCATTCATGGAATGACTCCATCGCATGCGGCGCACTACACCGCCGGTAGCGGAGGCCGGTGGCGGAGCAGGCTGCCCCGCAGGCCCCAAGCGTGCCGACGGCGATATTATACCTATTGTTATTATTATCAACATTAAATTATAAATTTTTGACTTGACCACGACTATGTGACCCCCCCCTGGCGCCAAAGCTGGATCCGCCCTTGAATAATTTGCAATGGTACCTAAGTACACAATTAACTAAACTGCAAACAACTACCTACTAGGCGAAAAATCCAGCGCTGTGTATTTACTTTTTAGAGCCTCCACTTCACGGATTAGGTAATATAAATTTATACCAAAAACCGCATGAAAAACACGAATTTAAACGGATTTAATTTAACTAGGTAATTTACGTGCCGTGTAGATCTGATGCGACGAGGATGCGACACCAAAATTAAAAATTATCGATGACTTTCAGACAATTCACAATAGGTATATAATTCGTTTGAAACCTCACAGGTATACCAAGGCTCACAGAAATAGTGCAATAAAAACCTGAAAAATACGTAATTTGCTAAGTTTTTTTTTGTTACGACAATAAAACAAATGTAATGCCGGAATGCATTGTAATCTGATACTAATATTACAAAGCTGAAGAGTTTGTTTGTTTGCTTGTTTGAACGCGCTAATCTCAGAAACTACTAGTTCGAATTGAAAAAATGTTTTTGTGTTGGATAGACCATTTATCGAGGAAAGCTCATATAACATCACGCTGCGACAAATAAGAGCGAAGATATATTGGGAAATGTGGAAAAAAACGGGAAAATTAGTCCCTATTCCACGCGGAGTCGCGGGTGCAGCTAGTTGTTTAATACACTAAAAATTGTGGTGTTTCTTTTAATGAGCTAATAACGTCTAAAAATTCGCTCTAAATTCACCCAATCATGAATGCCGAATAATTATTGTAGCTCAAACCCTAAATTATAATCTTCTTAGATAACGCTCTCATTTAAATGGGTGCAGATTTGTTTTGCAAACATTACAGTAAAAAAGCTTGTATGCTTCGGGTATTACAAATTAGTCCCAAAATGTGCCTTAATTTTATTAAGATAATCGTACTTAGCTTTAGCTTTTCGTGTGTACAGTCGTCCGTAAAAGATGCCAGTGTTTATGACTATAGACCGTTTGACTTGGACTTGTACGAAAGCGTGTTGGATCCAGAAATATGCGAGCAACAATTGAGAGGGATGGAGACTATCGACTGTAAGTTTAAAATTGTTCTGAAATAACTTGCCAGCAGAAATTTCGTTTACGATACAAGTTTTCTCTATTTTCCTGCATAATGTGAACCTACTTACCTATGAAATTTCGAGTAAATCTAACCAACCGTTGAAAACTTTCATCTAGGGGAGACGATGCTGGTTAGGAAGGTCACCAGAAATATGTTACTTAACAAAATTTCAGTTCAATCGATAACTGGAAACTGATTCTTAGATGACGGTACGGGCTACAACATGTCAAGCTAAACTCGATTTTAGACGTTAGCTATTTATCAACTTATCTGTTATTTTTCACAATAAAATTCACTTGATAAAAGTTGCTATTTGAGATACTTATATTACAGCTGTAATTAAAAATATTTCAAATGGGAATCGGAATATGGCTACTTAACCTAAGATTTAACTTATTTCATATATATTCCCGTTTATTTTCAAAATTTACAGTTTATGATGCAAGTTTCCGAATACCTCAAGGTTTAATGAAGGGAAATTTCATGGCAATGGGCAGCTTCCACCAATGTCTTGAAATAAAGCAGGAAACAGAAGACTTCCCAATTGAAGGGAAATACTGCATGATCCAAACTCGTCTTCAAAATCCTATGCATTTCCCTTCATTAACAAAAACTTCTTGGATGGAGAACAGAGATTGGGTGACGATAACCCTAAATGATAAGGAAATAGAAAGAACAGAGAAAATTTCGAGCTTTTATTCGAAGACTGGCAATAATTTAGATGGCCAAAACAGGTAAGGCCCCAAAATACCAAAATAGATAATATATACTTTTTTGATAATGAAAGTTAAGGAATTAATCACGGAATTGATATTAAAATGGTATAGATTTGTGTTACAGGATCGACGAATTATTTAATAGCTTGGTGGTGTCTTTAGCTGTTTGCATACCCAAAACGTGCACAGTGGATGACATTCTGGCTCCAGTATTAAACCACACGGAGGTCGAATTTGACTACGATGTACCATTTTGCAGACTACCTGATGATAGACCTTTGGTAGCAGCTGATTATACAGCTTTGTACGTATAACATTGTATTTAGGTTGTAAGTTAATGTGCTAAATAAATATTCCTGTTTCGATTTGATTTAGACATTCTACATGAACAAATTTTCCTATTGTAGGTACCTTACATTTAATTAATTGTACAAATCAAATGACAGTGAGAACAATACTTAAATCTTCGTCAGTGATAGCTGACCAGCATTCCCAAATAAGTGACTTTCTACAAGTTTTATCTACTAACTTGTATTGTCTAACTATTATATCGTAGGATTGATGTGAAATTTCAGTGGCACATGATTGCATGAAATAAACACTTAGTGAGCGTAGTAGATATGATCATAATAGGTATGATATGAGTTAATATGATATCACACTATGGTGTTTATTTGTAAAACCTGAAACACCTTGTGGCATGGCAAACTTATCTTTAATTAAGCACTGATTGAAGAAACATGATTTTTTGTATTTTTCAGTGCAATATTTTCTTTACTTACACTGTTGACCATCGCGAGTACGGCATATGACATACGACAAGTATATGTTCTAAGGACCGGTAAGTTGTCAACCATGTTTTTTTTTTAGTTTTAAATCATTTATTTAATAAGACATTGCTTTTTAGATATTTAAATCAATTCAAAATGAACACTCACACGCGACTTTTTTTATACAATTTTATGCTAAGTAGATTAGATTTTCTTGAGCTTTCAATTGCAATGCCTCTGTTACAGACCCAGCTGAAGTTAATAAGTTGTTGCGCTGTTTTTCCGTTTACACCAATACCAAGAACTTGCTGACGTTCGACACCACTCCAGGCTCTTTGGACTGCCTCGACGGTATCAGAGCGCTCTCCATCGGCTGGGTCATCGTCGGTCATTCGTTCCTTAACTATTTAACGAGATATACGGCCAACATTTTGGACCTTGCGAATGTAAGACGGTCAATAAGCACTATTTTCTTAAATGCTTCAAGAGTATGTTAAATAAAGTTTCATTGTTTTCAGTGGGTGGCTTTGCGAAGAAATTGTTGGCTGATGGCAGCAGATCTCAGTGTTGATACTTTCTTTGTTTTAAGTGGCCTTCTTCTGGTCTTTACATCAGTGAGAAAAATGTCTCAAGGTCAGTACAATAAGAGGTCACCGACACATAGATAGAGACCATACCTAGTAAATGGTTCCAAAAATTTGCAATGCGATCCAGCATAGCGGGACAATGCAGTCTGCCAAGCTTCATGGAAACTTTTTAACAAGGCACAAGACTTTTGAAAAACTATGTCCGGGATACCGTTTTTTATACAATTGTCTACTTACTGACGAAACCTAATACCTAATGATCACTAGTTTGAAAATTTATAAGAAGTGGTCCGGTTAAAAAGTTGCAGGTCATTTAAGTAGTGTTTTAATAAAACGGAAGGTAATTTTGTAAATATATATTGTATATGAAAAATGGTTGAATTTAACATGATAATTATGTACATTGCTATAAATTTTATTTTAACCATGCCCAAATTTGCGTACTTTAGCTTTTGTTCCTTTCATCAACGTTTGAACATGGACCTTGTCGATGTTTTAGACTTGGTTTCTCAACTTTTTCTTAAAATATTGAATATTTCTAGCTACAGAGTTTGTGTATTTGAGGTTTTTTTTCATAAGAGCCCAGTAACGGTCAATTGGGCGAAGTTCAGGGCAATTAGGTGGGTTCGCCTCTTTTGGGACAACATGGACATTATTCGCAAAATAAAAGTCTTTAGCTTTTCTTACATAATGGTAAGAGGCTAGATCAAGGCAAAAGAACACAGATAAATTGTGTTTACGTATAAGTGGTAATAACCGCTTAGCCAGACATTCTTATACGTAAATATCACCATTAACCGTGCCCGTAGTAATAAAATCATCACTTTTTAGGCCGTAAGTGCATTTGGCTTGTCAGATCATGTACTTTTGGGGGTTTTTGCTGGCCATTTTACATTTATGTTTAGGGTTGACAATATTCTTTTGACTAGCAACATAAAATTCTTGGCCCGGAATTTGTTTGAAGTCGGCCACCATTTACGTCTCGCCATCCATCACGCAGCAATCGTACTTTCTGAAGAAATTAGTGTATAACTTTCTTGCCCTTGATTTAGCCACTTTCTCTTTTTCAGGCGTTCTGTCTGGAACTTTTTGGACTTTAAATGTTTTCAACCCACTATTTAGTTTCACTCGACGAACCATAGATTTAGTCGTACTTAACTTTTTGGCTAGTTTTTGTTCGGAAATGTTAGGGTTAGTCTTAAAAGCAGCTTTGATTTTCTTAGCAAGATTTTTATTCTGAAACCCTCTTTTTCGACCAGAACCTAGTTTCCTTTCGATGGTCAACGTCCCCTTGTAGCATCTTAAAACCTTTCCGACAGAAGATCGAGGCAGATTTAAATGTTTTGCTACTCTAACCTGACTCCTACTGGGATTTTCTAAGTGAGTGTTCAGTATTAGTTTACGACGACCAATTTCAGATGACAACATTATTGTAAATATAAAATGTAATCACACGTTTGCTGCTAAAATGTATTCTTGGATTACCTATTTGACGTCTGCCAAAGGATAGTCGTTTGATTTACTATGTTTCTTTTTTTTATTAAAAATTTTAATAGCTACATTTTTTCCGGACCACTCTTTAGCTATTACAACTATTTCACTGCCCATCTTCCAGTGCAACTGCTGAAAAATCTCCACCTCTTCTACCTCCATCGTATCCTGCGCATGTTCCCGCTACTTGCATTCGTGATCCTACTGCAGGCATCGATCTTCAACTACGTCTCTGATGGAGTGGATTGGCGCATCGTGGCAACTTCCGTTCAAGCATGCAGGGATTATTGGTGGTCAGCATTGCTACATATACAGAACTTGGTCAACCCTAATTCTATGGTATGCAAATTGGTTAATAGACAGTAACATGCCGCAAATAATGTTCCATAAATATGATATTGATGTTTTTATGTCCTCAGTGTTTACACCAAACGTGGTACCTGTCAGTGGATTTCCAGCTGTACATTCTGTCGCCTTTGATCCTGTTCTGGGCTCTGGGCGGTCGGAAGACGGCGTTGTGTGGACTCGCCATCGGAGCCTTTGCGGCGCTGGCCGGCAGCACCATCTACGTTTTCCTGAAAGATTTCTCAACAGCGTAAGTACCTAATTAAATTACTTATAACTATGTTTTAAAGCTTACAATAAGACATAGACTGCACAAACGTATATCGCTCAGCAGTAGCCTTGTTAAGCTAATGGTCGCGCAAACTACGTCTTGTTAAAGTTACAGTCAGGAATCTTTTGTAAATACAGATACAATGATAAAGCTGTTTCCGAGCTGAGAGTCTGTGACTTGAAAGATAATTTCTTTTATTCAAATTTCAATTTTATTTTGTTGTAGGAGTTATGACAACTATTATTATAAAAACACACTGACCAGATCTCCCCCTTTTGTGTTTGGTTTGGTGTTGGGATACATTCTTCACATTCACCGAGGAACGAAACTAAGGCTTCCAATAGTGAGTATTCTATGCAATAAAATACATTTCAATCCCTCCTTCAAAATACTGTTTGTTACCTTTTTACGCTCCAAGTAATGAACACCGTTTTCGACGAAATTTTATTTATGAGTCTCGAGGAAGGAAAACTGGTTATTTTTAATACTAAGAAAAAACAATTTCGGCAGAATATTGAAGCAAAGCGCGTAGACCTGCTGGGCAACAATTTGTGTATCCTAATCCAGATTTTAAATTAATTCCAGTGGTTCGTGAGCATTGGATACGTGGCAGCATCTGGATTATCATTTTACTGTGTGTACCACAGTTATATTGAGTCAGACAGTCAACTGTTGGCCGACCTAAACATGTCTTTGGTGAGACCTTGCTGGGCTCTATGCGTTTGCTGGCTAATATTTGTCTGCGTTCACGGTTATGGAGGTTAGTAGACCTGTTCTCATTACAAACATGGTAAGTAAATTTTTATTTTTTATAATGTTTTCTACTGCTGGGCAAAAGCCTTACCATGGCGATTATCTCTATCTAAAAGGAATTCTCCAACCAAATTGCTTACAATGTATCCCAGTCCCCTCTGTCATCTCCTTTGTCTGTACTTGGGCTTTGTTGGTCCTGAATTGATTCTCACGTGACCTGATTGATGTTTATTTGGGCCTATCGGTGCTAATGCAGGCAGCATACATGACCGGACAGATCACTAACGTCTAGCTCTAAGTCTAGCGATCTTGGCTCCCATATCTGTCAAGACATTTTTGGTGCGTAGTATCCACCGTAGTTTTCACATTGACTGTTCCAAAAACACCCAAAAAAAACTGAACTACTGTGCCCGTTGGCAAGCTTGAGTTTGAACTTTTAGGTTTCAATCAAGGATCAAGTGTGAGTGCCGATTATATTATTATAGTATAGTACTAGCTGTGCCCGCGACTCCGTCCGCGTGGACTTCGATTTAACTCTGGCTACTAATAATAATAACTCTGATTATCAGATACTGTCTGTTCATTTGTACTTACGAATTAATATCAAGAAAAGAAAGTGAACTTGAACGCTTCATTCAGAGCAAAATAAACGAAACGCAAAACACATACACGATACGTTTTGTGAAACTCGGAATACGTGCAAAACCATTGGTTATATTTTGGGTGTTTTACAGGAAAAAGTTAACTTTGAGTATTAGATATAATATAACAATTAGTTATAAAGCTTCTCTGTACACGATGTTACACGTGGAGCCGGCGAGAATTAAAGCGTGGAGTTTTCTAGGGTAGGGAGGGACCTCTTCGACGTACTGCATACGCCCAGGTTTTCGCCGAGTTGGTCCACGACACCTCTTGGTCGTGCAGTCGGTGCGGCTTTTTTTTGGGCGGTGGGAAAATGCTTTACGCATACCGCCACGTCTTGGGGACGACGCGACGGTTATGTAGGGCTCTCCTCACAGGAAGGCATACCCATTAAAAACCCACCAGTGGTTCCTGCCCGCCAGATTAACAGGCGGGCCGGTGACAGACAGCTTCGCTGTGGGACGCCCGCTAGGATGCGGCGCTCCGTTGAGGTAGCATCTTCCACCGTCACGACGTGTCTTCTGTCATTTAGGAAGGAGGCCAGAGCGCGGAGCTGGTAACGCAGACAGTTTGAATAGCAGCCACTCATGCCAAACCCTGTCGAACGCCTTTTCAATATCTAGCAATACAGCCGCTGCTTGCTCCTTCCTGTTTCTTGGCTCGGCCAGGAAGTGAAGCACTCTCGTTAGCTGCAGGGTTCTGGAGCGCGCTCTACGAAAGCCGAACTGTTCGTGGCGCGGTGCTATGTGTGGTTGCAGATGTTTTAGCATTAACCTTTCGAACACCTTGGCAGTGGTGCTGAGGAGCGCGATCGGTCTATGACTCTCCGGTTTCTGTAGATTCTTCCCGAGCTTCGGTATCATTATCAACCGACCGAGCTTCCAGGCCGTCGCGAAATGGCCGGTGCGCGTGACTCCGTTTAAGATTCTAGTCATCGCCGCGATGGTCCATCGCGGTAGATGTCGCAGAGGGCCATGTTCGGGATCGTGTCGACGCCAGGTGTTTTCTTTGGGTTAGATCTCCTTAGCTCCCTTTCGCTTCGCTGGGTGAGACGATAACAGGTTTGTCATGGCGGATCTCGATGGGTAGGGTGAAGTATCTCTCCAAGTGTTCGCTGAGTGCTGCTGTGTACTCGGCATCGTCCCATGGGTTCGGCTGCAACTGCTTCTCGAGGCACTCGGCGAAGATTTCCGCCTCGTCTTCCGCTTTGTACCACATTTGGCCGTCCCGATCTCGCAGGGGTCTCGTTGGCGTCGATGTTGCGTTCAGCTGTTTTACAGCCGGTCGATGGAGAGGACGTCTCCGTCTATCGACGCGATGTGGCACTACCAGGCCTCTGTAACATGCAACTTCAGTTCTTCTTTGGCCTTTTCTACCAGGGTCTTTAGGGAAGGGCATCTAGTCAGCCGCCACCGCCGCCTCAGTTGGCGGGTACGCTGTATGAGATCCTGGATCTGGGTTGGGAGTGAGTTTCTCCTCTTTGTTTTCGGTAGTGTGTGTAGCTCGATTAAGCGACTTCTGGATGTTGGCGGCCAGTGTGTTGGCGGCTTCTTCCACATCCTCAGCGGATGTAATCAGTCTGGTCTGGGATTTCTTCTCCAGAGCTGCTGAGAACACTTTCCAGTTGATGCGTCTTCCCGGCCACCGTTCTATTGTGGTTGCCGTGGACTTCAGGACTGGTATGTGATCGGATGCTAAGTCAGGGAGTGCCTCCTGCACCATCTCTACAGTCACTTTCTTGCTAATTGCGAAGTCTATGACCTGCTCCGACTCGCTCGCAACGCAGTAATTGGTCTGTTCTTCGGGTCCCAAGACTGCGGCTTTGTGGATCGCCCTTCCGGCGGTATCTGTGTTGATGGAGTGCCAGGCTGGATGTTTGACGATGAGATCACCCGCCAGGATGATCTGCATGGGTGCCATGCCGTGATGTTGGCCATGCCACGCCAAGTACTGCCGTGATGTTGGCCGGTGATGCCGCCGGTCTGTAGGCCGCATAGATCCGTAGTTGACGGCCCTCCAGTAGGACGTCAACTTCCGAGATGTTCAGGGGGTTGAGTTGTTTAGGTTGGCCGCGGCTGGCTTTATAGTAGTGCTTGCCGCGCCTGTGCACCGTCCAACTTAAAATGAACCCTATTTTGTACGGTTTAGTATATTCCTGCCAGCTCTTCTTATGTTGGACTTTTTTTCGTGTGTTATCTTTTTTTTTTTCATATGCAAGTTCCATGTTATCATTTAAAAGACTATAAATTACAAAACTTCAATGCTTTCACTGAAGTTTTCTATAAACCAACAACGATACTTTCAAACACTAATCGATAAATTCTTGAAATGGACGTAACTTTTTTATTTGTGAACCGATTTAAATAAAATATACCCTATATGTTAATCCGAAAAAATCCCTATACGTCAGTGAAAACCGCAACTTTCTACGTTAAGCCGTTTTCGAGATTAGCGCGCACAAACAAACAGACAAACAGACAAACAGACAATAATTCTAAAAATTATTGTTTTGGGTTCTATTACGCTAATAAATAGCCCTGGTAAGAGTTTTTCTCAAATATCTTCAATGTACAGACACGGACTTGTTACAGATTTATTATATGTATATGTTACCGGAAATGTATGAAATCAAGGAATTGTATACAAATCCTAGGAAATGTGTACAATTCCGATACTATTTAGGAAATGTATAAAATATTATTTGAAAAACTATTTAATGCATAGATATCCTAGGAAATGTATAAATTTCCTCGGAATTGTATACAATTCCAATATCGTATTAGGAAATGTATAAACTTTATTCTTTTTGGGTTGGGAAACGCATTTACGCACTATGCCTGAGTCGTTTCCGCATCGCGACGACAACCCAGGGGGTGTTTGGGACTCGCCCCCCAGTGTGGGGAGGAATACCCACTAAAACTTAACCGCCCTCGTTGCCGTTAATGCGGGTGTCCCAGGGAGATGCGGTTGTCCCAGGGAAATGCGGGTGTCCCAGGGATGGAAATGTATTAATCTAACCTAACCTAACCTAAATAAAATCGCTGTTTTATAAGCGCGATGCGTGATTCGACAGCCATTTTTGAACATTTCCGATTGCGATTTAGGAAATGTATAGATTTCCTAGGAAATTTGTAATGTGTAATTTATTTCACACATTTCCGTGTGATTTTAGGAATTACATACATTTCCTAGGAATTGTATACAATGACGGATTACATACATTTCCGTTAACATATAGATATTATAGATTCGAATACTCATTCTAGGTAAAAATCACTTCACACTGTTAATTTTTTTTTCTCTTCTAGGCCCGATAAACTGGTTCCTGTCATTAAGGATATGGAAGTTCCCGGCTCGCATCTCTTTTGCGATGTACCTGTTCCATTACCCAATGCTCATCATCATGAGGGGTTCCCATGTGACGCCAGTCTACTTCAGCATGGAGGATATGGTAAAAGATTATTATTAGGTTTTTAACGGGACCAACTGAGACTTCCGCCCAACCGTCTATCACCAGGTTGGATCTCACGAACCGTACTAGTGAGACTGTTGAAATTTTCACAGATAATTGTAATTTTATTGCCGCTTTATATCAACAAGAACTAAAAATAAAATAAAATAACTATTTACTGGGGGCTCCCATACAACAATCGTGATTTTTCATGCATTTTGAAATGACCAGACGACTGAGATAAATTAAATTTTAACATTGTAATGGAGCGAGTCCCATGCACACCAATCCGGGTCGCTGTGAAACGATGCTCCAGATCCTCATTTGTTCTCCCGCTACGGACGCCCGTAGCAACAGCCCGTACGGGTCTTCCGGACAGCTGTGAAATCAGCCTAAATCAATGCCTATTATTGTTTGTCCACAGTGGGGCCTGTTTGCCACCATAATGGTGTACACGGTGATCGCAGCGACAGCCGCGTGTATACTTATTGATGCACCTTTCTCCATACTACAGAAAATGCTGCTGAATGGTAGGTACAAACATTTACGTTTCGTAGACCCGTAACCCTTTGATTTTAACACAGGTGAAAGTGGTATAAAAGGGAAAGGGTGCTAGCCTGTTGTCTAAAGCTTACAAAAACCTATTGTTCTTATTCGCCTCAAACGACATCCACGAAGGTAATGGAGAGGTGCTATTCCAAGCCTAGCTATTACACACGGAGAAGAAATCACAATGGGGAAAACTTTGGGACTCCTTTTTTCCCATTTTTTATTTACTTAAAAAAATTTAATGATTAGCTAAGCACATAAATCTTTTCTTTTTTTTTAGTTTTCATAACTCCGAAGCTGTCCAAAACTTCTTCTGTAACTGCACCGAGAAATACGACATCAGAAGGTTATCTCCAGCAAAAAAACGATGTATAGTGTAACAATAAATATTATGTATATAAAATAAACTTGCATTACTTTAAAATACATACAATACGACATCGTAAAAGCGAGTACTTGTGAACATTATATTTTGTTATCTAAAACATCACAGGTGACTGACTGACTGACTGATATAGTGATCTATCAACGCATAGCCAGGGGGGTGTCACTCCGCCATTCCGCCGCCGAGCTACAAGTACATACCGGCGGCCTCATCGATGAGTCCTATTCAGTGGTTGCCGCGCACTGGCCCGTAGCGCACGCGCGCGTCCCGTACGAAGTACGATTAAGTTTAGGTACGTCGCAAACGCGTGTGATATTTTCATTGCCAAAATGAAATCAATAAAATACTGCATTGCAATGCAGCCGATTGTCGGAACAATGAAAACAATAGTAATTGTCAGTTTTTCTCGGTTCCGTCAAGTAAGAAAGATAGCGAAATATTCATTGCTAATTTATATCTACTTTCATGGTAGGTATCTAAATCTAAAACAATAATTATACACACAAATCTTTTATACTATATACCTACTATAATACTTATTTGAACTGAGTAGGTACATATGAACTTCAATTTTAAGTTAGTGACAATGATAAACGACAAGAATGCAACATAAGACAAGTAGTCTTGTACTTGGAAGAGGTAGAATAGTGACAGGTTGCTAGTTTCTCGCCTAAAACATACCTAAACTTATTTCGTTAGTCGCCTTTCACGACATCCACGGAAGAAATAGTGAGGTGTTATTCTATCCTGACACCACGCGGCTAGTTATAATAGGTAGGTATTTAATTGAAGTATTGACTTGACAACCCTATTTTCGGGTCATCTGACAAGGTGTGGAGTAATGTCGACCTTCGCGCGGCGCCAGAGAGCTCAATGTCGGCTGCTAGCGTGCGGTCCGTTTGTTAATAATAATTATGTAGGCACATAAAAAGGCGGTATTTGTGAAAATCAAAGCAGTGAGGCTTCTGTACTTGTACTATTATCTATTCTGTGGCATAGCCCAAAGCAATGGACGGATCGGGCTGAAAATTGGCATGCAGGTAGATGTTATGATCGGGCTGAGACTCTGCATGCAGAAAGCTATAATGATGTAAAAAGTAAAAAACATGAGAACTAAAGCCGCAAAAACTATACCTACCTAATAACACACACGTAGACAAAATATAAAACAAGCTGATACAGTGGCACCTAATGAAGCTCAGCTTTTGAAAGAACATACGACTGTATTAAGACTTTCTGTTTCCCCATAATATTTATACTTATAACTTCCAGCACAACGCCGCCGATTTTTTAATTATTAACTAGCAGCATAAATTTATAAAAAAATCTATTTGTAAAATGTGAGGGCCATTTGCCACAGCTAGTACCAAAAGTTTGGGTATGTGTGTGTGTGTGTGTGTGTTTTTGAATTTAGTGTAAAATGAAGGAAAAAAAGTTCTAAGATGCTTACTGAAATGGATGTAATTTGTTAAGTAGATATAACCAGCGCCTGTAAAAAAAAAACTTAGCTTTAAATCCAAACTATAATATTAATTAGGTATGAAGGTTTCAAGCATCAGGAGTTTCAATTATAAGAAGTATAATATTTTAACCCAAAACTTTGTATTCACTTAAATTTAATAGATTCCCGAAGAATTTTGCAGATTCTTGGGACATCGTGTAGTTTTTCACGGCCCAGGTAAACGGTACCTAATAATGCCTATCTTCTGCCACCAACTATAAAAAAAAAAACTGTACCTATAATTCCGACTAAACATAAAGAGGAATGAAATTCATCGCCATCATTATGGGTCTATGTTCAACATCTTAGGCTAGTGGTTCTCAAACTTTTTTGGTGAAAGAATCCTTTTGGAAAGTGAAATACTTGACCTTGCAAAAAAACAACAGTAGATATAGGTATTTAAAAGTTTATATAACCGTCCATTCATCTATACGCCGCTTCAAAACGTTCGACCAGAGAGTGGTGTTTTTTTTAAATTCTTACGGAACCTCTTCAGGGGTATTGCATAATCCTGGGGTTCCGCGGAATACACTTTGAGAATGGCTGCCTTAGGCCTCTTCTGCTAAAGGAGCGTCAGCCGTCTGTCCCGCCATGTTTATCGCTCTTAAATTCTGTCTAAAGGTAAGATAAGACACTTTTAGCCAATAGGGAATAGTTAGAAAGAAAACTATTCTAACTACAAATCTAATTCACCTTTTAATCAGAAATTATAGTTACAACATATGTACATAGGGTATACATAGTTACAATCAAAATTCTTACATAAAAAAGAAAACAAAATCTCGGCCGACGTGGTTAAAATGTGGCTATTAACAGATATTCTATCAACAAGCGGCACGTTCATATCATCTCCAGGTTTTTTATAGATAGTGTTTCATACTGAAAACAGTAAATAACATTGAATTATGTCGAAATCAATAATGTTATCTTAATTAGTAATTAGATATACAGGGTGACTTTTAAGTAGTGAATACAAACCATATTTCCCGATGGAGCTGCCCAAGGTTTTCACCGAGCACTGACGACTATCGCGATTAGACAGTCCCTTGATTAATTAAATCCGAACAAAAATGTCAAATCTACCTATCATCATCATCATCTGTTCACCCTACTAGGCCCACACCACGTGACTTGTTGTTTACGATAATCATAATAACTACGCGACCGGCCAGTCAGGTGTAACCAAATAAAACTAATTTTCGGCAGGAAATGTTAAATAGAATGTTTTGTAAACATTACTTTGTAAAGTTATATGAATTACATATATTTAGACTTTTGACAAACGTTCGAAATACTCTCTCCTAACTCTAGGTATCCACAATTGTGCCTGTTGTCTGTGATTGTCTGTAATACGCTGTTAAATAAAAGCATTGGCCTTCTATAACTCACACTTTACTATAATATACTATTTTGTTTAGGTATTTTTTAACTAAGTAATCACGGCGTATAGCATTTTATTGTTTAAATTATTTGTCGAAAATTCCTGACATCTAGTCACCCTAGCCAGGGCCCCATCTAGTCGGTGGTGTAAGTTTGACATGGATTCTTCCGGGACGTCTGTGAGCAATTCTGGGAACATATTTGGTAAAATAGTTTTGTCTATTTTGACTACTTTCGATGAAATATGTCCCAATCGCCACATTATTGTATTAACTTAACACTACTTTAAGTATACTCGTCCATCATCACTTACAACATGCGGGATTCTTACCCTCACCAAAGAATAGGTATTAATACAACGTACGAAAGGTCCACTCCCGAACATGTTTACATTATTTAGTCGTAAAAATATTGTTCTCTTTCTACCGTCACCTGCTTGCCGTTAACCGGCCACTACCTAAACAGCGGAATGGATCTCCTTTGACTCTACCAATATTCATTAAGCAAGTTGTAAAGTCCATTCCTCGTCATGCGTCGTCTGTCTATAGTACATTTGTATCTCTGTGCTACAATAGCTACTGGCAGAATCTTACCCTTTTTGAGTAGTCTGCCAACTCTAAGGCGCAGCGCAGATGACAGACTTTTTGTGTGAGGTGCAAAAAAGTCTGCGTGGATTGTATGCATTGTGCGATGGACTTTTTGCGCGTCGTGTGCGTTACTGCATATAATTCCACAAGTTCTATTTTCACAGACTGAAAAGTCCGTCGCAGATAGTCTGTCGTCTGCGCAAAGTGGTGGTTAAAATCGGTTACGTTAAGGAGACTCCACATTTAATATTGGCCGACTCTGAATCGTTTTGCAGCCGGAACACTAAACGTAGGGTGGCCAAAAATTATGACAAAGTAAAAAAAAAGTAATTTGTAATACTGAAGCCAACAACAGATTCACGAAACTCTATGTGCAAGTATTTGTATCAAGGATTTATTTAGAGTTTAGACAAAAAAATCTGTTGATGACTTTGAAGTCATCCTGTATAATTTGTCTTTAATTAGATATCAAAAACATTTATGATAACTACAAGAAATGGACTTTATTCTTAAATTACGTCAATACCATCATTAAAATTATTATTTTTGCTGTCATAGATACAGAATGTATCATTACATTATGATATATGCCGTAAAATGGGATGAGATGGGACAAAATTGAATTTAAAAAAAAAACTGTTTTTTTTTATATATGAAGCACATTAATTTATATATTGTATTTTGAATTTTAGTTTGTCAACGATAATTTGCTTCATTTCATAGTTTCAACGAAAAGCACATAAAAGTAGGCAATCCCGTCTCACCCCGTAGTCGAGGTTTGAAGGGATAATACCAATGGGGTGCGTTGGAACAATCGCTAGGGTTGAAACTTTCGGATTATGACCACAGCTTGACTTGTTAAGATAATGATTTATTTATGTATTAAAAGTATTTTAACTAGGTACATGTTTGAAAATATAAGTATCTTATCCTTTCACCGCAATATCACGTTTAACCATCTGGTTACCCCGAATTACTAAACGTGGCACTGGCTTTTTAAATTAATGTGCTCTGCCTACCCCTCATGGGAATACAGGCGTGAGAATATGTATGTGATGCATGATTTTTATACGGATTTACAACGGTAGAGGCTTTCACTAGTTAAAATTTATGGTTAAAAGGTATTAAATGTAGTATAAATAAAGAAGAGGGTATTTAGATCGTTGTTTTTTAAATGTCTAAAACTAAAACAGGGCTATCCAAACACACACGCACACACCGACATATTATGCACACCTGTCCCCCAAGCGCGAGTAGTGATACCCGCAACATAGACTATACCTGTCACTGTCTAACCAGAAACGTCAGAAAGTGACAGGTAGTCTATCCCGCGCGCGACGCGACTAGAGCGTGTTGCCGTGCTAAGCCTACAGGCCTCATGCGGCACGCAGAATCTTTTTTACCTTTTTTGTTTAAATACGTTAATAAACAAATTATATTTTTATAAATATTTTGCTGCCCCCCAATTTATTTAGTCAATTTTGTTGACTGTGGGTCCCATCTAGTTAGGACAAACTTGAACTAAAACACCTCTATCACGAAAACAATACTTGTACAAAACCTACCTATTAAAAACTAAAGGTATGCAGCTCTTAAAAATTTCGCAACTAATGACGTCAAATTTTTAGTATTTTTACCAAGTACTTGCGGTTATCATTGTTGATAGCACGTTCCGGTTGCTTTATAAGACCGACATTGCTTGTTGGTAAACACATCCATTTCAGGTTGTGGTTGAGGTGTGTGCTTCGGTAAAACATGTTGATAAACGTTTTAATATTGAGTGCGTGTATTGCCCAAAGTTTGTCGATACGGTTGGATGACGAGAGACATATCGACAACAATGTGTTTGACTTTGATTTGTACGAGAGCGTCCTGGATTATGAGCTGTGTCACGAGCAGTTAAACGAAATGAGAAGTTTTGAGTGTAAGTTAATTTTCTTTTATTACTTATTAGCTGTTAGTTGTTACCCTCCATCGAAATAAGCCATTTAGTTCAGTGGTTGAATTGTTAAAGGGAGATGTAAATTGGGAATGATTACGAAATGTACAAAGTGGATCAAGAGTAGGAACCGACGAGCACAGTATGTATTTTGTGAAAAGATTGATGTGGATGTCAGGATCGTCACAAACCCTGTGGAAAAGAGGCATAACGGTATCTATGTAACTGTTGAAGATGTTACGATGTTAGTTACTTTCGTATTTATAATATTAGTAGAGGCATCAGAGAAGTGGTTATATGTGGTTATACTTCTCATGCCTTAAAGTTCCTGTAAGTTGTATATCTATTATTTATGTATTTTACCACATGAGATCCTAGATATCATTACTCGTTCGGTGGCGACACGATAGAGAAAAATCTTTCTGAACGGGATCAGGTTTCTTTTACAAGACAAGGTAGAAATTACTAGATGGACGTCACCTAAAGACGAAGAATCACCACCTATGATACCAGACAATCTAAAATGGTTAAGCTCCTTCTTGTAAGATTAAGCTTCCAGATTAGTTAAGACTAATAGCAGACTATTAATCGGGCAATAATTCAATCCGACTCAATCTTTTACAAAGAACAGAGATTGGAGGAATGATCCAACTGAATTATCAGTGGAGTAAAAATGTGCACTCCAGATCGCATTCGTGTGAGTTAAGTAATACATTA
Source organism: Adoxophyes honmai (assembly GCA_005406045.1). Lineage (NCBI taxonomy): Eukaryota > Metazoa > Arthropoda > Insecta > Lepidoptera > Tortricidae > Adoxophyes > Adoxophyes honmai. The sequence continues at coordinate 232,738 of BHDV01063478.1, forward strand.
AGTAATGCGATTAGTGGAACAGATACATAGGTATTCGTGGCAATTAGATCGCACCTCCTCTATTCAAAAGATAAATCCTACATACTTGGAACTAATTTAATCGTACCTATATTTCAGTCTACGACGCAAGCTTTCGAGTTCCCTCGGGTATTTTGGGAGGTAACTTAGCTAGTATGGGGAATTACCACCAATGTCTTGAAATCAGCCAAGAAACAGAGAACGTGCCAATAGAAGGCAAATATTGTATGGTCATCACACGAGCTCCCGAAATAATATTCCCTTTCATTGGGTATAATGGAAAATCTTGGATGGAAGATTTGGATTCGCTGAAACGAAATTACAATGCAACGACAAGAACCCAGAAATTTAGAAATGCATTAAGAGTGGAAAGTGAGACAGGGAACCACAGAATGAGGTATGTTCTTCGACTCCCGTTGAACCCCATCTATGTTTCATTTACATAACTGTAAATCTACTGGTTCTGTGGATTTTAGTTTTTAGAAATTAAGTGTCGTTTTGGGTTCATACATTTAAAGACAAATCCAACATAGTACGAAGTCTCCTGTAACACGACCGACATAGTCATAAAAATGGAAACATTTTTTATACATTGACTAGTTTAGGTATACTAACTTTTTGTCAATGTGTCACATAAGAAAAAGAGGTTAAATTTCCTGCTTTTGAAAATGCTTATAACCATCGATTTCCCTACAGAGAAAAGAAAATGTAATTACGCTAAGGTAATGAGTAAGAACCACTGTACTTAACAAATGAAGCAGTAGCATCTAGATTCGCAACCCTTACCGAAACATCGCATCTCACGCCATTTACTTTTTTATTTTTCAGAACAAATATTATTCCAATATTGAATGATTTCGAATTCTCTTTGGCTATGTGTATTCCAAAAACATGCACAGTGGAAGACGTACTGGAAACGGTTTTGGACAGTCCGCTCATCCAACTGAATTACTGGACAGAATTCTGCCGACTGCCCAATGACAAACCACTGGTTGCTGCTGATTACACTGCCATGTGAGTATTTATTTAATCATTTTGCAGTACTGTCGGAATACCTGGCATACCTGGAATGGAATACCTGGCCGGCGATGGGCATTATTTCTTAGGTTTCTGGGTTGTAAACGCATTTGCAATCTGTGTGGCATTGTGCATGTCCATGAGCTATAATGATCTAATCCGTATGCCCCTATTGCTATAGTGCATTCTTCATGGTATTAAAATAAAAAATAAACCATACAACGTGTAATCTAGTTTAGTCATAATAGATACCTGCTCTGATTAGAAACGTGCATTATTTGGGTTTTACCAAATGGTAACATGAAATATACATCAATATTATTTTACTTTGCTTTCAGCGCTATCTTTTCGGTGATTGGAGTCCTGACTATATTAAGTACAGGATATGATATCTGGCATAAATTCTTATCGAAGAAAGGTAAATTATCATTATTTAATCAACAATGTTAATAATAAATCGCGCTTAAATCGTTTTTTATTCTGGAACCGTAAAATAAACATCACCTTATAAGACTCTATTATTACATGTACCTAATCACACCTATAGTTGCACAAAAGTGTAAGTTTGTGGTGTCTGCGTATATGTATGCGTGTATGTTTGCTACTTCTTCACGTGCAAACTGAATTTTGATATAATTTGGTATGCAGGAAGCTGACACTCTGGATTAATACAGGCTGTTTTTTATTTCGGAAAATGTTTAGTTCCCGCGGAACTGATGCTAGCGAATACGCAGACGGGACCCCGGGCAACAGCTAGTAATTAATTACAAAACTGACCTACTGACTGACTTAGTTACTATGTCGCGAAATGAAAACAAAAAAACAATATCAATTTTGTATATGTTAATTCGTAGAACAGCTAAAACATCTAAGAATCCGTCCAGGTTCCGCTGACGCCAGCCGTCTGCTACGGTGTTGTTCTGTATATACGAACACCAAGACGCTCCTGACGTTCAACAGCACCCCCGGAGCGATCGACTGCATCGACGGCATCAGGTCCATCTCCATCATGTGGGTCATCATTGGCCACTTGATCATCAACTATTTGACCAAATACACGGCCAACATTATAGAATTTTTGGACGTAAGTAATTTTTTTTCAGTTTGCATTTTTTTTCTTCTTCACAATTTTATCAAGCGTGATTTCAGTGCCGCTAAAATATTGCCTTACATTTTGAATTGGCATGTGACCATAGTACCAAAATACCAGGTAGCCGGATAAAAAGGTTACAGCTCATTAGAGCCACTCGGCACCCACCCGGGACCCGACCCTCGCCGCCTCGCCGCGCGGCGTCCGCGCGCCGTCCGCGCGCCGTCGGCGAGTGGCCCTCGCGTCGTCAACGAATAGTGTTGCCAACTTAGTGGATTTTCCACTAGATTTGGTAGTTTAAGTAGACATGTGTTTTAACGGAAAAAAATATTAGTTTTAGTGGCTAGTGAATTTCTAGTGAAATAGATTCTTCCAGTTAGTGGTAAGTTAAGAATTTAACCACTAACACAACTCATAAAGTGCAGGCTTAGCAGGTGAATGTTGTAATAACTACATAATACCTAATTCTGTAACACAAAAAATTGGCACTAAAGTTTATTCTTTACAAACGGAGTAAGCAGATGAAGCCGATTCTTTAAAACAAGTTCATTATTTTCGTCTATAAAAATTGTGTTTTTGACCCGTGTGGTGTCGGGTCTAGAATAGCACCTCTACGTCTCTTCCGTGGATGTCGTAAGAGACGACTAAGGAAATGAGTTTAGGCGACAAGCCACTTTTATACTACCTCGTACATTTATTTTCAAACCCAAAATGATGCTAGAAGTGGCTGGGAAGCGTGAAGTAATCATAATCACAATACTCCATTTGGGAATTTAGGCGTGGTTATATGTAATGTAATGTTACTAGCTATGCCGATGTAGTGGGTCTTTTTTTGTTAGTGCCTATCCGTTTTTTTTTACTAACTGTGAGCTGCAATATTTTGCTGGTTTTTAATGGGGTGCCAAAATCACTAAATTTTGTGGTAACTCCACTAAGTTAGCAACACTGCACTCGCGTGAACCGCGCGTTGCCAGCTGGCGGGCGGCGCGCGGTCCGCTCGCGGGCGGCGCGTGAACGCCTCGCGGCCGGCGCGTGAACGCCTTGCGGGCAGCGCGCGGACGCCTCGCGATCGAGGCGATCCGTTGACGTTACGGAGTTGATGTAGTGAGCGTATGCCCATACAAGTTCATATAAAGAATACTAACCGCTCAAGGCGAGGCGGTGCTGGTCGGGTGCCGAGTGGCTCTAATGAGCTGTAACCTTAAGGAGATGAGCTATTTGGGTAGTACATTTACATACTTGACACAGGATTAAAAGCATGGGAAAGCCCAAATCAAAAATGAAGATAAAAAATATATTGTTCTACTTATTAACGATAACAATCATGGATCAAAATTAGTTTACTGATTAAAAGGTCCTTTACGTAAGTAGGTATGCTTATTGTTAATTCAACTTGGTCGGCTATTCATTTGAAATTTAGACACATACATACATACATATTCTCACGCCTGTATTCCCATGAGGGGTAGGCAGAGCACATGGATTCAAAAATCCAGTGCCACGTCTAGCAAATTCAGGGTAACCAGATGGTTAAACGTGATATTGCGGTGACAGGTTGCTAGCCCATCGCCCACAATACACTAACCCTTTCCCAGAGTCGACTCTTACGACACCCACGGGAAGAAAGGGGGAGGTGCTATTCTAACCCGGCACCACACGGGTAAATTTGAAATTTAGAGATGTCAAATAATTTTAAACTCGTCTCCATACAGTAATATTCGGGCGTTTGAACATTTTTTATACGAAATTTCGTAGTAAAATTATTCAATAAGATTGTCAGTACGTTTTTAACCTATTTTTGGAATGCCAAACATTTTACGTCATAATAATCATTTGTCCTTATACTCATATGCCATATTTTTAGTTTCCTAATTATACCAAGAACGATAGTTTTGTTGTTCCGCTGTGTATGGTCGTAAAACAAACCTAACGTTCGTAACCTAACCTAACCTACTTGGTTTGTAATCTATTCGATTTCTATCAACTTTTGAATTACCTATTGGAAATTATTACATACATACATACAATCACGCCTGTATTCCCAAACGGGGAAAGCAGAGCACACAAAACGATAACTATTTCACGTTTTGTAGCCACTTCCAGCATAATATATTTTAGGTTTTGAGGTGGCAGGTACAATAGTTCAAATAGATCGCTAGGGCTAATTCTCATTAGGGTAAAATAGTTCAATTAAAATGGACAAACGATGTTAGGTTTTTTGGGGCAGACCCTATATTTTATGAGTCATGTTTCTTTTCAGAAATCTGTAAAGAGAATATTCAGGGTGAGTCAAACGCCTGAATATTATCTCAGGTATTTAATACTAAACTAATTCCGATTATTTTCAGTGGGGAGAATTGCGTCGCAACATTTGGATCACATCTGCAGAGCTCGCTGTGGATACGTTCTTTGCTCTCAGCGGTCTTCTCCTGGTCTATACGTCTACAAAGAAAATGAAACAAAGTAGGTAGACCGTTTCTGATTCTTTTAATGATATTGCTAGTTCACATGACTCAAACATTTTAATTTTTATTTCCAGTGCAACTTTTGAAAAATCTCCATCTGTTTTATCTGAATCGGTTGTTAAGAATGTTCCCTCTGCTTGCTTGTGCCGTGCTGCTGCAGGCTTCATTTTTCCACCACGTGGCTGATGGTGTTGATTGGGGCTACATGGGATATTTTGTGGACATGTGCCGCGAGTACTGGTGGTCGGCCCTGCTGCATATACAGAATTTAACCAACCCCTACGATCATGTAAGTGATATATTCTGAATGTAGTCCAGTAAATAGCACGGCAAAAAGGGGAAGTAGGTGGTAAGGTCACCTACCAAAAGTAAAAAAAGCTTCGTAAAATGCCATTATTTTTGAGAAAATCTAGTTCAAAATGTGTTTCCAAAATTGTGCTCTCGTAGTCAGGTTTTAAGTTACGGTATTCGCAATTTTACTTCCGGTATTTTATGTTTTAGTTGCATAGATTTGGAAGTGTGTTTTACACAGCTTTAAAGGACCGCTTACCTTGATACATTCCTTCATATAGACAGACAGACGAAAAAGTCATGTTACACAGGTTATTTTTTCCTTTATATCCTTAAATGTCTGAAAAGAGCATCGCACGATGCAAGTTTATATTTCTCCTTTGTTCTAGTGTATCCCTCAGACCTGGTACCTCTCAGTGGACGTGCAGCTCCACATCTTGTCCCCGCTCATCCTGTTCTGGCTGCTGGGCAACCGGCGCACCGCTTGGATCGGGCTCACTGTTGGAGTGATAGCAGCTTTAACGGCTAGCACTGTTTACATCTTCCTAAAAGATTTTACGGCTGAATGGTTAGAAAGTCTTAAATAATTCTGCCTAAATGTGTCCCACTGCTGGGCACAGACTTGCTCTCATCCCTATATACACGTCTAACACAAATAAGTTACATCAGCAATCTGCGGCCGCGTCGACGAGCAGACAATGCTGCAATACCTATGAAATGTTTTTTAACTGTACCATATAGTTAGGGCTGTAGTCCTTGGTCCTTGGCATTTAAATTTTTCCATAGTAAAGCAATGCGCAAACTTGCCCCCCACTACTGAAAGACCTTGTCAAATTAGGTGGGGGGTTGTAAGTCACTACTAATTTTAAAAGCATATTTAAACGCCAGACACGGGGCTCAAGATAACGTGTCAAGATTGAACTTCGGAATGTCGATTACTATCTTTTTATCGATGATGTGTTTTATTTTCAGGTATACCTTCGATGTCTACTATTACAAAAATACATTGACAAGATGCCCACCGTTTTTAGTGGGTATGATATTTGGATACATCCTTCATCTGTTACGAGGGAAAAAACTGAAATGGTCAATAGTGAGTACTGTGCTTGAATTATAATTATTTGTATCTACGCAAGTCTAGGACTTTAATTCATTAGCTACCATAGAATTGGAAGGGAATTAATATGATATCAGTGTGATGTTTACTGTGAAATGGTTTCATGGCTCATGAATGAAAGTCCTTGGCTGTGTGCAGTTTTTAATATTAATAATTATTTTTTAATAATTAGTTTTTTAACTTTTAGTAAGCGTTTCAAGAAATGCAGTCAAGTTTAAAACTATCAAAACTATCTATGCTACATAATGTTTTCCGTTGGTCTTCAGTAGAGTACCTACTTTTAAGATTTACTTTCTTTTTCAGTGGCTCGTAGCTCTCGGGTACATCCTGACTTCAGGAGTTTCGTTGTATTGCATGTACTCGTTTTACCGCGACTGGGAGAGTGAGGTTGTGATCAACCTGAACCGCGCCTTCGTGAGGCTGGCCTGGGGCTTGTATGTCTGCTGGATCATCCTTGCCTGCGCTACTGGTTATGGAGGTTAGATAAATTTATAGTTTTAAATAGAATACTAATACTACATCTCCTAGAGCTCACACTTTGCTGACACATCATTAAAGTAAAGGCTCTTTGCAGGACTTTTTTTCACTTCGTATATACATAATATCTACGTATAACTTTTTTTTATGAAACACCTCTCCATTTTTTCTGTTGATGACGTAAGAGGTGGCTAAGGAAATAGATTAAAGATCATTTTAGGCGACAGACTGCCAACTTAAACTCTAAAGAATTCGCTAGAAGTGGCCTCGAAACGTCAAACAGTCATAGTTGTCTTTTTTTGCCTGACCCGTTTGGGATTACGGGCGTCATTTATGTATGTATGTAGCTGTTTTATAATCACTTTAGCATCACCATTATTTCATACTTTTGCAGGACCCATCAACTGGTTTCTTTCGCTGACCGTGTGGAAATTCACGGCTCGCATCTCCTACGCGATGTACTTGTTCCATTACTCCATAATATGGGCCCACGCCACCTCTAGCGTCAATAATTACTACTTCAGCGTGGCGAACATCGTGAGTATTTTGTCTTGTTGAAATATTTGGAAATATTATTCTGTCGTTGTAGTCCAATGATATAACCTGTGGCCTCTCACGCAGAGAGACGTGGTTTCGAATCACAGGTTAACATAGATTTTTTCTGAATTATGTGCGAAATTGAATTTAACATTTACCACGAGCTATTCGATAGAGGAAAACATTGTGAAGATTCCACAAGGACGAAGTAATTCAATATTGTGTGTAAAGTTTCCAATCCGCACAGGGCCCGCGTGGTAACTAAGGCCCAAGCCCTCTCATATTGAAAGGAAGCCTGTACTCGGCAGTGCAACGTATTTAGGCTGTTTTTTTATTATTACTTATTAACTCTTATTCTTAAGCTACAATGAAAATGGGCGCCAATCGGTGCCCTGACATAAGCCAGTAAAATTTCGATTAGTTTTGCATACGAAATTTGGCTAACATTGTGTGCTTTGACCCTTTTTTAAGATTACTTGAGAACTATTCAAGTTAATCAAATATTGTAAAAAAATATCACCGAAGCACGCATTAGTTTATATTATGGACTTTGACGATAGTGAAATAGATATTACTTGAAAATCAGAGATAGCTTTGTGATTGTTTTTTTTTTCGAGGTAGTTGCTAGATTTCATGTTTCTGATAAATAAAACCATTAGCATTGACTGTTATATCCATATTTTTTTGAATATTACGTATTTTAACGTGATTTAGCTAAGTAAAAATGAACTCTTACCCTTGCCATAAATTTTAATTTTGCTGTCATTTTCTGTTCTGTCCTCAGTTTTGGGTGTACGCAAGCGTTATGGCTTACACGGTGCTCATTTCGGTGGCTGCGTGTGTTCTCATCGACGGCCCTTTCTCCACACTAACAAAAATGATGTTCTCAGGTAAAAACTCACTTTTCATTCGTACCATTTCATAAAAAAAAAACAACAAATTAATCCTACTAATTCCTACTACCTAATATTATTTAACAGAACTGTAAAAGTTTTTGATTATGGATGTTTGGATGGTTGTTTATCTTTCACGCATAATTTACTGGATGGATTTTAATGACACTTTACAATAATGTAGCTTATAATCAGAATAACATACAGGCTACAATTTATAGCTGTTGTGTGTGAATTGTCCAAACTGTGACTATACTTAAGTGTCAAGTAAGCGGACGAAGTCGCGGGCGGCCGCTAGTTTAGTAATATATCCCCGAGTGGTGTCGGGCTTAATAAGACGTCTCCATTTTTTACATGGATGTCATAACGTTTTGTGTATACCGCCTACCAGATCTGGAAATACAGGCGTGATGCACCTATATGCATGTATCGTATGTTAATTTAATAAACAAGAAAAATAACATTACTTTACTTTCGATAATTTCAACCATTAATGAACAAAATATTATTTCTAGAAAAGGCTTAACTTCTTGTGTATTATGTAGACGTATTAAATCTCTGCCTCCTTACCTTTATTATACCGCAAAGTGAGATTCAACTCATTTTACGGTAACTATGCTAGAGACCTTTAGGTACTTAAAAGATGGTAAACAATCTTGACATGTCTTTTTATTGAAATACACAGTCTAATAATGAAAATCGTTACAATATACAATTGAATTATGAAAGTAAATGATTTTTTCATACCTAAATTGTAAAATGTAAAGATTTTGATTTATAAAGTGTTTGTTTAAATAAAAAGACACGTCAAGATTGTTTACCATCTTTTAAGTACCTAAAGGTCTCTAGTATAGGTAACTACTCATTCTGTTTCATTTAAAATGCAATATCGTAATTCCCAGGAATAAATAAAATATCTCATATCTTACTGATTATTCGGTATCTCTACAATTACAGGGAAGTAAAGATTTACTTGATATCTTGTATGATAATTGTTTGAAAATTGTGCACATCTGTTTTTACCCGTCAAAAATTAGCTAATCTAATTTAATTTTGATTATTTTTTAGTTATCATGTGGTTGAATCGACTTTGATTATTTTGAACTGATATGTAAATGCTGTCATGTTTAGTAGGTACTTTGTACGAGATAGCTACGCTAGTATTGAGTTCCAAATATACCTATTTATTACATTTTCGTACAAGGCTTATTGATTGGCCCCCGTTTTTTTTTTTTTGTTTAATAACAAAATGTGATAATCCTGAAAGTTTAAATCTGTAGTATTATTTTCTAAATGAGATCGACGTTGAGCTGACAGTTTTTGCATACAATTTGACAGCTAATTTTGATATCTCCATGTCGAGCTCGTCGACATGTTTAGTTTGTTACGTTAGTGAATAACCCCACTGCAAGTAGGTACTTCAAGTGTTTCGTTTAGAGGAAGATATTTTTTAATGTTAGTCATTTCATTTATAATTTTTGTTTTTAGTTTTGGCGCCTTCCCCAAAGAACAAAACTTCACAACCAACGGCAACTAACACAGAGGACATAGCAGATAAAAACGTCATTAGTTAGATGAAACTTAGTCTTAAGTTAAAAAAAAATAGTAAGTAAATTAATTTACTGTCGATTGAAAATTTTGTTAGAAATTAATATGCAATTCAACCATGTGATAATATGAGAGTACAAGTATTAGTATTTAAGTATTTTTATAGTTAATGTTACAATATAGTATAATTATTTATTCCATAAGCTGTAACACACGACTGTATTATTTATTATTTATTTTAGTTATAATTAAAGCAAAATATCTATGATGATACACTGTAACAGACTACTTACGATAATTCGCTGGGCTATACGTATAATTATAAGAAGGCAACGGCGGCATTGTGGCATTGGCCTAACATAGTTCGGCACATTGTTTTGTGCCTACTGTACATGTTTTCCAATAGATTTAACATCTATGTATTTTGTGTTGCAATATTATAATGATAAACAGACAATGTCGGCACTAGTGTGTCTTCCTCAAATGAGCTTCACTAGATTGCGTTCTATAAGCGGGGTCTAAGTATACATAATTAATAGGTATACCTATGTATGACAGCGAGACCTCGTTTACACAGCGCCATCTAGTGTTCATCTTTCGGAGGAAATCCTCTTATTTTGGTGGTTGACAGACTTTATTAGGTGCCACTACTGCAGACTAGTGTTTTCTGTTACTAAAGTAATTAATATGTATACAGGGTGTCCCGTGGCAGATTTTGAATTTGAAGTTTGAATATTTTTCCAACGGTTGCGCGTGGGGGCGTGGCGTGTTACCGTTTGACTTGGCATTTGTGCGGATTGTTTCGCCAAGGTGCAGCAGTGGACTGGCGTGCAGTGCGGTTTCGCAGTTAAAGCGTATTTTTAACCGACTTCAAAAAAAGGAGGAGGTTCTCAATTCGTCGGGATATTTTTTTATCATTATTATTTTTTTTATTATTTTTTTTTATGTGTGTTCGCTGATTACTCGAAGACGCCTGGACCGATTTGGAAAATTTTTTTTTTGTTTGAAAGGGTATAGTTTCCAGGTGGTCCCATTGCCAGCATATCTTGATCTGGTGATGGAATATGAGGGAAATCGAGGGCAACCCTCAAATTTTATTGGCACAGGTAATGTTTTTAGTACATTTTTCAAAGCTACACCAGTATTTACGTCTGGCAGTAAAAAAAATATGACTGAGCTGATGATGGAAGGTCAACTCCTTAATGCTTAGGAGTTAAAGGATAATTCTTTCAATACTGAATGCACCTGCAGACTGGAAAATATAATTTCAGTAATTAGTGAGGCCTGCTGGTGATGGAAGGTCACCCTCATTATTAGACAAATGCTTTCAGTATAGCCCAAATTTGAAGTCGGTTTTTTTTTGTTTAAAATTATAAAGCATAAATTTGTGCGCTGTAGCCCACTGATCATTTTGTTCTAACTACAATATTCGTCTATTAAGTGACGCACCGAGTGGAATTCTGATTAGGACGTGGGTCCGGAAGTTTCATACAACACGTCCAACAGTAAAGGAGCCACCTCCCAAGTCCCAGCCAAACGTGAAGGACTGATCAAAACATTGCACGTGTTGAAAACAGCGTGCAAAATAGTCCCCACCATTCCGTGTGTAAGAAAGCGTCAAGTTTGCGGCTCCCAAAAACATGGTGCACCGTTTTTCAAGCTTGGACATTAAATTCCATCCTTTTAAGTTCCAATTGGTACAGGAATTTAAAACTTAGTCGGTCAAAGAGCGCAAGGAGATCTTTGAGAACATGTGATGAGCCTTCTTCGAGAAAATCTTCCTCGGAAAATCGAATAGCCGGTTTGAAGACATTGCATGGCCATCCAGATCACCAGATCTCACGTCTTTGGATTTTTTTAATATGGGGAAAACTTAAAGATAAATTTATACGATAATGACCTGACGAATCTTTTAGAATTAAACGATAATATGACGCGAGAAGTTGACGCTATTTTTCCGTAGCGCGTCAATCAGAATGCACTGGAAATATTCCCCCAGTGAGTGCGCTGCGATGGAACACATTTCGATAAAGTACGGTTTAAAAAACAAAATCCGCATGTTTCATCTTCCTTTTCATTACAAATACATTTTTATTCTCAATTAAAAACATCTTTAAAATCAACTTTGAAATGCAAAATCTGCCACGGGACACCCGGTAGGTACTTACGTATAATGTAGGAACTTAAATATTTAAATGAAGTCTAAAATAAGTTGATAATTATTTTAAGCCTGTATAAAAAAATGTGATGACTTTGCAACTAATAAAAAATCTCAAATTTAATAATTTAATAAAAAATGTTACAAGCAACCTCATTGTTTCTCTTTCGAATCTGAAGCTTCAAACCTACACACCGAAAATTAGTTTTGTTCGAAATAAGTGCTGCGCCGTGCCTCTCCGCTGTCAGTGCGTTTGGAGTTTGAATGCGATTATATTGCCTACTGTCCCAGTTTCTTACTTTTTATTAAATCCGAAACGTCAATGGACAATAATTATGAGCATGAAGACCCTCTCAATATGACCTACAGCTGTAGACGGACATTTAAATTTCACCAAAATTGGCATGTGGACTACAGCAGACTTTTCTTATAATCTTTTATAGGAAGCACAAATTCTGTACTGCCAGTTTTGTACTAAAACACTTTCATTCTTGCACAGAAGTTACCTGTGCCACAAATACACTAATACACTGACACAAAACACGTGTTTTGATATTTTACTCACAGACTATCAACCTGTCACTATTATACCTTCTTCATCTGTTTTTAAACGTGGAATTATACCTACTACAAATGGTTTCTAAACGTGAAGTAGTCACGGTTTTGTCCATGTAACGTTTCATGTGCTCTGCCTACCCCATTGGGGAACATAGGCGTGATTGTATGTAAAGGAACGTGGTAGTTCAAAAACCTCGATGCGCGAGTCATTTTTAACTAATATGAAGAGTAAGTACTTATTACGATTTTTTTAAAGATATTACAGCCTCGCTTGTCGAATCGAAATCAAATTAACGCCTGTTAGAAAACAAAAACCACATTTCACTTGTCTATAACTTTACCTACTAGCTAAATGCCGTAAGAAGGTACAAAGTAAATAGGTAGGTACCTGGTTCCAAGTTTCAGCAGCTCTAACGCGATCGGAATCGCTATGTGCTTGACGGATGAAAGCGATAGTGATCCCGAACGTCTCGGTAAAACGCTTTCGAGTAACTGACCGATCGCCAACCGTCATTTTGTTTTTGTAAGACGATTTTTTGTTAAATCATTCGTTCAATTAGCTACAATCGTCCCTGGGCATTGGTGTCGACTGTCATGACCTTACGCGATACCATGTGATTCAATTTTTAAGCGTGACTGGTTTCGACCTGTCAAATATATAGCGATCGGGATCGTGAGACAAGTAGCGCTAATACTGATCTCTACGGTCAGCAGTTTAAGTTGTGCGTAGATCTGTCAATCAGAACAAAACATACGAGACTAGATTATGCCCGCGACTTTGCCCACACTGAACTATGCAATTTAATTTGTGGCAAAGCAGTTAACTTATTCCAATCGGTCATATATTTACAACAATACAGCGGTAATATTTAGGTACAGCTACAAAAATGTACTGTTCTGGGCAATATTTTTAGATTTTCGGATTTTTTTCATATGAAAATTCCGGGAAAAAAACTTGAAAGGCGTTTACAGACACGTTTACCCGATCACTGGTTAAAATATTTACGGTCAATTTCCAGCAGTGACAGGTTGCTAGCCTGTCGCCTAAAATATACGGAACGGAGAGGTGTTATTCTAAACGCGATGCTACACACCATAAAATGTACAAATTATCCTTAAAGAAAGGAGGATAATTCATGAACTGTACAAAGACTTGGATGGCAAAAAATGGACAGAAGTGACGCAGAAAAATAGTATAATGAGTGTGACTAATAAATAAATGATTCACTAGCTCATATTGGCTTCTTCTTCTTCTTCAAGTGCCTCTCCAACTAGTGAAGGTTAGCTACCAACTTCTGGATTTCATATCTATCCTTAGCGAGGTGGAACAATTCGGATGCGCTCGCTATTCCAGTCCACTCTCGGATGTTGCGGAGCCATGACTTTTTCCTGCGACCAACTCGTCGTTTGCCGACTATTTTGGCTTCTGCGATCAGATTATATTTTTATCGGCAAAAACAAACTAAGAACACTGATTAACTCCTATCTCGTCTGTTGAAAGGACTATATATAAATAAGATATAGACTCGAAATAAGTTTAAATCCGATTGTAATTTAAACAAGATACACATACTATGAATTTAAAGTTAGTAATTATTTTTATTAGTGTTTTTAGCACAGCACTTGAGAATCGGAATGGACTTTTTGACGACAATCTATATAAGATCGTGCTGGATCCAGATTTATGCAGGGTACAGTTGGCCAACATGAGAGCATTTGAATGTAAGTAGACATTGTGTCAATAATTTTTCAAAATATGAACTGACTCCAGTTAAGCCATTAAGTCATCTACATAAACTGACTTTAACGACAAATTTATTATTGTTTTCAGTTTATGACGCTAGCTTCCGTATACCGCAAGGAATACTTAGAGGAGGGTTATCAAATCTTGGAAACTATCATCAATGTCTCGAAATAAATCAAGAGGCAGAAGAAGGATTCGTGGAAGGGAAATATTGCATGATGGAAGTTAGCTTAACTACCGACACGGTAAATGTACCAGTGCTATCTGGTAGTTCATGGCATGACGCCACTTGGAGCACACTAAACGTATCTAAATCTATAAATGACTGGAAGAAATATGAAGCAGTTATGTATGATATTGTCAACATGGCTAGGTCACAAAATGCCGTAAATCTGTGCGATCAGTTTTTCGCGATCGGTTTTTGTTAGAGAATTTTCTAATTGCTGATTTACTTGCCACTTCATTCTGACCCTGCTTATGCTAATCATCTCTAAAATTCAGCGCATTTTCAACTAATTCTTGGTTATGTGTTGTTTTAGGTGCATTCGCAGTATGATCGCATGTTAGGCGATTTGTCGTTGTCGCTCGCCATCTGTATACCCAAAACTTGTTCAGTGGACGACGTGATGAGTTCACTAGCCAGTGTCTCTCCTGTGCCCTTGAGCTATACTGAGCAGTTTTGCAGATTGCATAACGACAAGCCATGGTCAACAGCTGATTATGTAGCAGTGTGAGAATTTCTAAATAATAAATATTCTAGTTCTAGCATTTCAATTCCAATACTACTATCAAAATCCTTTGATAAGAGCTGTACCTTTCACGACCGGAATGCTCTTTGGATACTTCCTGCATCTCCTACGTGGAAAATCATTTCACATGCCAACGGTAAAAACACCTTCATCTCAAAAAATAATGCTTCTAACTTTTTTATATTGTCAGTAAATTATTCTGCTTTGTTTCCAGTGGCTCGTCGCGTTGGGTTATTTAATAGCCGCTGTAAGCTCTTCGTTTGCCATGTATCAAGCATATCCTGATTGGGACAGTGACTTCATCAGAGATCTGAACTTTTTCCTTTCAAAAATGCTGTGGGCGCTTTTCCTTTGTTGGCTGATCTTCGCTTGCGTCTGTGGGTATGGAGGTAAATGTCATCTTCGCCATAAATTTTAATTTATCTTTTTGATATTCTGTTTCTCATTTACCGCATCACCAGATTTCAATGAGATACACTTTCAAGTTGATGTGATAAAGTTAAATCTACTAAAAATTGTGAAGATTAGTATTCAACCTCTTGACCTAATTCTAAATTCTACTTATCTCTTCTCGATAAGATAAATATAGGTTAGTTATTCGAGTCTAGACATAAGGATACAAAATGTCACGTGCACAAAGCAAACATGATCGCAATTAATAATCGAAAAATGTTACTGTTGTTTTTTGTTTTGTGAGAAATCTGATCACCACGTAATTAGTTACGTAGTTTACTATAAGTACCAGATGTAATAAGCTAGTCAGGTTGTCCGGGTATTTTGTATGAATTTGTTCTAGGGCTCTGCTTGTTTACGGACATATAGACGTGATATTTACTTGTATTAAGGTATGTTCTTTGTTTTTCTAGGCCCCGTCAATTGGTTCCTGTCCCTACATATGTGGAAGTACACCGCCCGAATTTCGTACGCCATGTTCCTTTTTCACTTTACTATAATGTTCATGGACGCTGGCTCGTTGACGCAACCATTTTACTACAGTAATGAAAATGTCGTAAGTCTCGGTCTCTTTAAAAGGTTCTGTTTTTTGCAGTCTTCTGCAATCTGTCTACGAGCGATTGAGGATAAATACATATTTAAGTGTCGCAGCACACGGGCCACCGGCCACAGCCACAAATGCCGCCACGAGAAGCTAAACGCAGCTACAAAACGATTGTAGCGTGTGGCGCCCACCGGCGTCAACCGTACGCGGCAAGTCCCTGTAAAATGTATGAAGACAGGAAATATCCCGGTGGCGGCGATTTGTGGCCGTGGCTGATGGCCCGTGTAAACCTAATGCTACCAACTCACCTATGTACAGTCAAGGAAATTGATACTTGTGCCACTTTGAACCTTTTCATAGTGAGTTTTATATTGCTTTGATTATTAGAAAGTATGGTATGTCACAGTGACATTTCTTGTGAAAAGGTACAAACTGGGACAGTAATCAATTTCCTTTACTGTACACATTTACTTATTTAAGGCACCTACTCACGTCATTTGGACGTATTTGATAAACAAGGTCAGACGAAACAAAATAAAACAGCTGAATAATAAACAAAATGAAGCAAGTATCATTCTCACAATAATTAACGCTTGCTCTAGTTAACAATAGACACCTAATACTATAAAATTAAATAAACAATAATCTAGCATTATTATGTCCCACTGCTGAGCACAGGACTCGTCTCAGTATGAGAGGGCTTGAGCTATAGTTCCCACGTAGGCCTAATTCTGTCTGGGAATTTCACAATATAGAACTACTTCGTCACAATGTTACCCCTCACCGAATAGCACGTGCTAAATTTAATATCAAATTCGATAATATTCCTTATACGATAGGTTAAGTACTTTATCAAATAACACAGGTTCAGTGTTTGATATTTTTCTATTTTTACTTTTTAGTAAAAATAGAAAAATATCCCGTGTGGTGCCGGGTTAGAAAAGCACCTCCCCCTTTCTTCCCGTGGGTGTCGTAAGAGTCGACTCTGGGAAAGGGTTAGTGTATTGTGGGCGATGGGCTAGCAACCTGTCACCGCAATATCACGTTTAACCATCTGGCTACCCTGAATTTGCTAAACGTGGCACTGGATTTTTGAATTCATGTGCTCTGCCTACCCCTCATGGGAATACAGGCGTGAGAATATGTATGTATATGTATGTATGTATGTACTTTTTAGTTCCTGACATTTGCGGGAGTAACAGCATACACGGTGATGGCCTCCGTTGCTGCTTGCGTGCTCTTTGACGCGCCTTGCTCTACTTTGCAGAAGATGATGATGAACGGTAATTAACGACTTTATCACTGAGGGATTTTTGTAAAAATCCAAAAATATGGAATTCTGGAGCCAGGTAGGTATCATGCAAATCTGGCTTTTTGTAGGGTTTGAAACCGTTAAAGTTTAGAGAAACGGTTTTAAAGTGAAATAAGAATTGATTTTGTTTTCAGCTATGACACAGTCCGCAAAACCGACGCCTGTGTTGAACAACATCGCAACAACGACCACTGACAGCAAAATCAATGCAATTTATGCTTAAGTCGGATTAATAGAGTGAACAAGCAAATCTCCTATTAATAAATGAACCTCATTAATTTTAAGTGTTAGGTATACATATAAAAATAAAGACAAATGTGCATAAAGTGAAGCACTTATTTTATTCCCTAATCACACACCCCGGATCACAAATAATATTTTCATGCCGGCCAACAAACTTCTCCTTCTTCTAAGTCTCTTAGGTACCTACCTGAAGGTATCTAAACATTCGATCTGACAAAACTAGAGATTATTTTATACGAGTATTCAACGGATTAATCCGTAGAAACAAGGGACAAGATGATAATCAAAAGAAGCTGTACCCAATCCAGGAGTAGGTAGATAACGTAAATTTTTATAATTACTGTCGTCGCATGTCAAATCAGGCCTCAAATATCAGTTGTTTCTGATGCATTTATGTACATACTTATTGTACGTAGATGTAAAATAAACTAAAAGTTGCGAATCTCTCGAATATATTATTATGTTTATTGGGGCTTACTGTAACTACCCTTACAATATATGGCCACTAGCTTTTGACCGCGGCTACGCTCGGGTTAAATTCCGGGCAACACAGAAGAGATCTCGGAGTTATATTTAATATACGTTTTTTTTTGTTAGTCACTAAAAGCCCGCATGCCATTTATAGCTTTTACGTTGAAACTTGCGGAATGCTCCATACAAACTTCCACACCCTATTTTAGGGAAGTGGGGGGTTATGAAGAGACATGCATGCCCTAAACTATCTCTACCAAAAAAAAAACACGTCAATCCGTCGCTCCGTTTAGCCGTTAAAGACGGACAAACAAACAACAAACATACTTTCACATTTATAATATTAGTATGGATTTGGTATTTCAAATTCTATAGGTAGTAAGATCTATTTTTTAGTACGGGAGACTAAAATGACAGCTAGAAATGTCAAACGTAAAAATAATGTGACCTGCGTAATACGAACAGTGTTGTAGCAATTCCGGTTTCTGATTCGATTGAAACGAATCGTCAAAAATAATATTTTGTGCATAGCATAGCGGGTAAGTATAAGTAATATTATTGTAATTGGATCTCCGTTAATTACGTGAAAAACAAAAGTGTGCTGTTTTTTTAGTGCAGGCTTCACAGTTTCATATTCAATGTGAAGTAATTTGCTTGAAAAACGTCCACGAAACGTGAACACTAGGTTTTCCAGTTTTATAATTTAAATATCAATCTTTTCATATTAATAAAAAAATGGCTGTCACACCGAGTATGTTCCGTTTGGTGCCTACAACGCCCTCGCCCACGATCGCAGAAATTGCTGTTCCACTAGAGAAAAATCGCCGCGGTCGTTATCAGCGCAAGTTATAAGTAGAACGCAAAATTAAAATGAAAAATTTAAGTACATATATGTCAAAATATAGGGCTCATTTCATTTCTTGTCTTTTGTCGTATTGTAGGTATAAAAACATTATAATATTTATGTACAATGTAAGGCAGAATTGTAAAAGAAAATTAAAAACTCTACAGAAAAAACAAGGATGAATAGTTTTTTTTTTATCACATTAAGTACCTTGTCTAGTTACTTACTTAGTTTTGTTCTCTTGACTACATATATTGCCTAAGGCACACTTACTTTTTTTTCGGTGAATACCGGTTGTAGCACATCACTATTTATGAAGTGAAAAAAACAGGCAATACTCGAAATGTCATTTTAGTCTCCCGTACTAAAAAATAGATTTTAGTAGTATATTTGATGCTATGGCCGCATAGAGATTTATATGTCTTCGACTGTGTGAATATGTGAGATCCACATAAAACGGTGTCTGAGTTTTATACTTTAGTAATTTAGCTTAGACCCAAGTCATGAAGCTCCCATTTTGGAGGAACACACTTTTGTAGAAAATACTATGGTTTTTTTACTATTATCTGGAAAAACATTCATTTAAGATTTTTGTGTAGACGGAACTAGTTAATGACAAACCAAACACACTATTGCACGATACTTATCTGGAAACAGTTATCAAAAAATCGATTAATGCGTACCTATCTCTAATTCCGAACGAGGATGTGAACACACGCGTCTCTTAATTAGTGTCAAATGTGTGTTTGTGCGAATACAATGAAGTGTTTATGGATATTTAATTTATTGTTGTTAGTGTAATTGGCTCGGCCAAGGCACGAGATGGACTCTTTGATGATGGTCTCTACCAAAACGTGCTGAACACAGAAATGTGTCAAGTTCAACTGGAAAATATGAGGCCATTTGAATGTAAGTTGGGATGTCTACTACACATGCGTACAATGAAAACGGGTCGGTTTTCCTAGGACTTTATAAATATACCTGTTAATTATTGATATTGATTTATCGTCTTACGTTGATCTGTGTAATTTCATAGTCAGGGATCTGAATGCATCCTGGACGATTTATCTACTCTAGCGCTTGTTCTCAAAGTCGCAGCCGAGCGGCCGCTGTCAAACACGCAAGGCACGCCATCGCTCAATCGCCTTAGCACAGTAACACGCGTGAGGCGATACGCATGCTAGACATGCATCAACAAAGTACCTGTCATTTTCTGACGTCTCTAGTTAGACAGTGCCAGATATAGTCTACCTCGCACGCGTCTCTACTCGCGTCCTGCTGTGCTAAGCCGGCTGTTCTGGGTCGCGCGAAGACAATAGATGAAACACAAAACAAAATTGTCAAGCGTCACAATTTAAATTTAATTTAATTACCTATGAATGAATTTACCTAGTTGTCCTTAATTTCAGTCTACGACGCCAGTTTTCGCGTTCCGCAAGGAATATTGACCGGAAACCTCGTGAATCTTGGCAACTACGACCAGTGTCTCCGGATCAACCAAGATACTGAAGCAGGAAGTATTCAAGGCAAATATTGCATGATAGGTCTCACAGGAGAAGAAGAGATAAACGTGCCGTTGCTCTCCGACCAATCCTGGGCAAGGCAGCTTGCGTGGAGGACGTTGAACGTTTCAGATGCAGCCCGAGAACTTAACAAATATGAACAGATTATTCACAAACTTACTAGACTCGGTAGAGTTGAGCGTAACGTGTTAGTATACAAAAATACAATATTTATAATTTTTAATCTTAATATATACTCGTAATCTTAGTCCTAGAGTGAATCAGCCTTAGCGAATCCGGTTTGAAGCCAAATGTCATGTATTCATTATCTATCAATCATTCATACTAATTTTGCAAGTGCAACTTTCATTTCATTAGAGTCATGTTCATGTAGGTAGGTACGCTTTAAATACTCAATACGAATGCAAATTAAGTAACTTTTTTTAAATAAAAGTAAGCACCTAAAAATTTACAATAATCATAAGTTAAAAGACCAACAAATTATCCACAGAGGGCATGGTTCCCAAAAGGCAAATAGCGCTGCCCCTTTATATATCTCTTTATATACCGAGGGTTTCAACCCCAAATAGTGCAAAAAGGTAATTTTGCTCAAAGCTGTGGCCCCTCCACCTGACAGCGCAGAGATTGAAGCGACTTGCGGAAGGGCACACCGTACGAAAAATAATTACAATAAAATAGCAAGGAAGCCAATGTGTCACATTTATAGCGGTGGGAAGGTACTTGATTTATTATAAAC
Organism: Adoxophyes honmai; assembly: GCA_005406045.1. Lineage (NCBI taxonomy): Eukaryota > Metazoa > Arthropoda > Insecta > Lepidoptera > Tortricidae > Adoxophyes > Adoxophyes honmai. The sequence continues at coordinate 253,526 of BHDV01063478.1, forward strand.
GTCAAACACGGGTTTTCAGGTTCGGAGACAATAATCGGATATTTGGCACAGTCCCCATTTCTCTCGCTCTTTGTATACCGAAAGCGTGTACAGTGGACGACGTTTTAGGTCCGATCGTGAATAATTCTCTGGTGCCATTTGGAGTGACAGAGCAGTACTGCCGCTTACCTGACGACAAACCCTTCTCGGGAGCTGACTACACCGCCATGTTAGTACTATTTCCAATTTATTTAGGTTACTAGTCATGCTTGGGCTTAGAATCACACATCCCCATTTCTTCCCAGGATAGCGTCTCAGAGGAAGAGGCGACTAAGGATATAAGGTCAAGGCGACAGGCTGGCAACAGTAGCAACCTGTGACTAATTTACCTCTTTCATCATTTTATTGTATTTTTTTTATTTGAAAAAATAGGCTTAGAATTTATGTGTGTTTCTGAACTACATCTTAATTTTAGGTGTCCATGTAGCCTTTAGTCAAAACAAACATTCTAACATTTTTTTACTGATTAAAGTTTATTAATTATTCGCCAAAACGCATACACAGATTGTGAAACGCTGGAAACTTACTGTTCCCATAAGTTTTTAAACTTAAGTAAGCACATAGTATTCGGGGCATTTATAACATTATTATTCTTAGAAGGATAGTCGAACTGGAATATAATTGTTCATTTGACTCTCTGTTTCAGAGTCATCTTTTCTGTTATTGGAGTTCTCACTGTATTGAGCACAACATACGATCTGTACTACTTATTTGTACTCAAAAAAGGTAAACAAAATCCCAATGCATGGAATTCTGATCGTTATCTTGATTTATCTTGGATATTAACTCTAGCAAAGTCATTTGAGATATGCTGCTCTTAATCTTAAATTAATCTTTGTTTACAGATATTAAAGGCACCAATAAAATGTACCGTTCTTTTTCGGTGTATACAAATACGAATCGACTTTTTACTTTCACGGAGTCTCCTGGATCACTTGACTGCCTGGACGGCATGAGATCTTTGTCAATTTTGTGGATCATTTTGGGCCACGTCTATTCTAACTACCTAATTTTGTATGCAATAAATGTTTTTGAATTTTTCGAGGTAAGTACTATACTAGATTCATTCTTTGCTCAAAAATATTTTCTCTACAGATTTAAGTTTACATGTAAAACTACTTACAGTGGTTCAGCAAAAGACGTGCTATTTGGCTGATATCGGCCGACGTGGCTGTGGATACATTCTTCACGATGAGTGGCTTGCTCCTTGTTTACACCACGGCAAATAAAATGACTTCAAGTAAGTCAACACATTTTACATGTACAGTCAAGGATTTTAATTCATGAGCCACCATGGAACCAATTCACAGTAAACGTCATAGTGACATCCCATCAACTATCAAGGGAAATCGCAGTGACTTTTTCTTTGAACAGGTTCCATGGTGGCTCATGAATTAAAGTCCTTGACTGTACCTACATACTTACATAAGTACCTAATTACTCATACATTATGCTTAGTTTGTGTTGTAATTACAATACAAGATGAATGAAAGAAAAATTACTAGGTATACAGATTTATACGGGAAGTGTGGATGGATGTATAGGAGTATGTCTCCAAAATTCTGTATTCGTTGTACATTTTACTAAAAATCTTAGTCGCAGAAACTATCACGTTTTATTTATCTAACTCCATAGTTTCTCGCAAACGGCAGTGCTCCCAAAATAATGATAGGTAGATCAGAAGATTTTTTTATTTTATTTAAAACTTAACCGTACTTATTTAACAGACTTTCAGAACAGAATCCCCTGTATCATTAATAAAGCTTTTTAACTGCGGTGGTATATCAAGGTTAGGTATGCAAAAGTTTATTGCTTTAAAAGAAGATACCCGTACACCGTACAATATATGCTGTTGCTATTAAAAGTTATCTTCTCTCGCTTCTCTAATATCAATAGTTTCTAAGTTCTCTTAACCTCCTGAGGCCCTGCGTAATAAATATATTACATAAAAACATAAGCGTAAAAACTTCTCAAAATATCGCCATCTAGTAAAATTCTTCAGAACTTTTTTCTGTTTATCGAAGCTAAACAGTCTTCCGCCATTGTAAAACCTGCGATGGTTGAGTAACTGTCATAATAATATTTCTTTGGTAACTGGAAGTGAAGGATGACTTTGGGGTCATATGCACGCGGTAGATAATT
>BHDV01063478.1:275265-358471 GCA_005406045.1 Adoxophyes honmai
AAATCCTGACTACGCCCGTGCCTCCCGTAGGTATGTATGTAGGTCTGGAATCTATGAAACCGGTTACTTCATTTTTTGTTTTCTTCAAAAACTTTAGCTAGTGCTTTTCTAAGTGACATGCAGGTAAATTTTTGATCAGTCATCTATTTTCAGAGTGCTGGAGGGAATAATAATAGCCAATATAATACCATTCACGCTCGCGGTTTGCATCCCGCGTCCATGCCGAGTGCAGGACGTGCTGGCACCTTTGGACGAGAGTCCCTTCGTAGAGTTCAACTACACGGAAGTGATGTGCCGCCTGCCCGACGACAAACCCTACGTCGGAGCTGATTATGCTGCACTGTAAGATAATTCCACAATTCTGATAAACCCCGTTCTTAGGATTCCGTGCCTTTAAAGTAAAGAAGATACCCTTATAAATATCATTTCGTTGTCCATCTATATATCTGTATGACTGTTAAGACTCTTTTTGTTACAAACGCGAAAACATTGACAATTTCCAAATACTAAAGCCACTGCAAGCAGTGAAAAATTCAAGCCTCAGAATAAACGCAGCGAAAAGATTATTCGTATTTTCCTTAAATATTTAACACCTAAAACTAAAACCTATAAAAAACTTCCTGACGACTTTCAATGCAAAGACAAGAAGCAGGAAAATTGTAATTTCGTATTTTCTTTACAAAGTGATTTATACATTGCGATTAGAAACGTACGTATATTTAGCGTGCTATGTTGTACGTCTAATGATACAGAATCCTTCGCGCCCGAGTCGCACTTGGTCGGTTTATTTATTAACATGAGATGTTAATTCTGACTTTATTTTCAGGGTTATATTCTCCATTCTAGGATTGCTGACTTTGTTGAGTACAGCATATGAGCTTCGTCACATATTCATCTTGAAAGGTAATTTAGCGGAATTTCTCTAAGTTCGCTTCAGTACACGCGGATTTACAGGACTCTTTCAATTGTTATTTTGTATTTTCAGAAAATTCGAAACCTAGCCAGTTATTGACCAGCTTTTCTGTCTACTCTAACACCGACCGACTGATGACCATCAGCAACAAAACCGGAGCGCTCGACTGCGTCGATGGCGTCCGATCTCTCTCCATCCTGTGGGTCATCGTTGGCCACACATTCCTCGTTTATCTTGGCTCTTATTTGTCTAATGGTCTCGACGTTAATGATGTAAGTAGTGGTTATCTGAACTAAAACTAACTTAAATTTTTAAACTTTAGAAATCTAATACTAACGCCACTTTATAACCTTTCAGTTCACATCCAAGCTCAGGTCAGTTTGGCTTGTATCTGCAAATGTTAGCGTGGATTCATTCTTTACCCTCAGCGGCCTTCTTCTAGTATATACTTCAGTCGCCAAAATGAAACAGAGTAAGAACATTTTATAACTTAAAAAATAGCTTTTCACTCATATTTTATTCTATTCTACTCTTACCCTATCTTTCCATGCGATTTGAATATCAAATAATTCTCGGAATTCTCAATATTTACGAACAGTTTGAAGTCAATAATCTTTGAGTTTTACAATGATTTCAATACCAAAAACCTAATCAAAAACATAATGATTGAATTAATGATTTTGTTATGCTCTTTAATATTTCGTCATTACTTTCTTCACACGATTGCCAAGTACCATAGAAATATTGTCTTACGAAATTAAACAGTTTATGTAACATTCCAGTGCAGCTAGTTAAGAACATCCACCTGTTCTATCTGAACCGGCTGCTGCGCATGTTCCCGCTGCTGGCGGCGGCGGTGCTGCTGCAGGCGTCCGTGTTCCACCAGGTGACCGACGGCGTGCGCTGGGACCGCGTGGCGTGGGAGACGCAGAAGTGCCGCGACTACTGGTGGTCGGCCCTGCTGCATATACAGAATATAGTCAACCCTCGAAACATCGTGAGTATTAATTTTAGCGTAAGTACGTGCTGTAAACCAACTTAGCTATCATCTGAGTTTTGCTGTCATACAGGTTTCAGTGGTCGCAAAATCCCAATGGTAGCAATGCAGGTACATAGTTGACTTTCTAATTTAAAGGCAACTGAAACTCACATTGGCTACGTTTAAAAATTACTGAATCGTAATTGATTTATAAAAGTGAATAGCCTAAAAGTGACGTTTTTCTACGATAAAACTAAGGCTAATCACCAATCAATCAATCAAATCAGGCCACTTTCGTCAACCGTTGAATAAAAACCTTTTCATTTTCAAGCCACTTTGGTCAATCCTGCACCAGTCTCATCCTCATCTTGCCACAGTATAAAATGACGTGACATTTCAGTGCCTGTCCCACGCCTGGTACCTGTCCGTGGACGTGCAGCTCCACATCTTGTCCCCAATCATCCTGTTCTGGGTGCTGGGCAGCCGACGCTCCGCGTGGTCCGGGCTCGCGGCGGGCGTGCTTGGCTCCATAGCTATCACCCTCATTTACACTTTCATCAAAGAATTCACCGGAATCCACGAGTAAGTTGAAATAATTACAGTTAAACGTTACTACGTAACTAAACGCGATTACATAAAAGTAAGGACTGGGCTTCAATATTGCGAACAAATGAATGTTGTGCAGAATTGCGAATAGGTGGAAGTAGGATTGTAGAGAAGTAAGGACAGTGAAAAATAGCTAATGTGGTGTAAAATAATCGTGTGGTATTGGGCAAAATTTGAGAAAGGGCAAAAATAGCACTGTATAAAAGTAAAAACTGTGTAGAGTAACAAATGTGAAGAAAGGTGATTTCGTGATATCAATGGCGTCGAGTAATCCTTAGGAAAACTTGGACTAAGTAGCTGGCTGGGATTGTGACCGAGTTAATATTTATAGCACCTACTTATCATTAATATATAACATGTTTTCAGTATCAAGTACGTGGTATACTTCTACCACAACACGATGACCAGATCACCTCCATTTATCATTGGCATGTTGTTCGGATATATGCTGCACGATTCAAAAGGAAAGCAAGTCAAAATGTCCGCGGTAAGTGTCTTGCGTAGCATATAGGTACCTAATTACTAAAAATAAATTCGACGAGTGTAAATTCTGTGAACAGTATTTCACTGCGTGGCTACTAAATGTTTCTAACATGATAATCATGTATCGAAAAATGTGATTATCAGACGAGACTAGTGAACTAGTCAGTTTTTACTTCCATTGTTTCCACTATCAAAGCTTTATAAAGCTAATCTTGGCGGAACTAGCGTAATTCATTCACTGTGTGATTTAGTGCTCATTGTCGTCAAACACGATTGTGCAATTATCGGATTAAACGAATCACACTTTCAGATACAATCAATTGCGTATGTATTTCGATAGATTCTTTATCTAGCACCTGTACCTATACTAGAGACCTTTAGGTACTTAAAAGATGGTAAACAATCTTGACGTGTCTTTTTATTTAAACATACACTTTATAAATCAAAATCTTTACATTTTACAATTTAGGTATGAAAAAATCATTTACTTTCATAATTTAATTGTACCTATATTGTAACGATTTTCATTTTTAGACTGCGTATTTCAATAAAAGGACATGTCAAGATTGTTTACCATCTTTTAAGTACCTAAAGGTCTCTAGTATAGCTATTGACCAAAAGTACCTACGAATTTGAGGTAGGCTTGCTGAAATTATGTACGTAAATTCTTTTGAAATTGTGTTAGCCAAAGGGATTTTACTGTCTTATTTTATGATCATAATCTCATCTCATCATAATTATTATCCATTAGACAACAAATGGCTCTTTTATTAAGTCTCACTCTTCGATACTCCGACTGTTTTATTTCTTATTCACTTTGCACTTTTAAATTTATTTTTGCGTGGTTGAAGAGTACAAGTAATTATAGGGAAACAGTCTCAACTAAAATAATAATGTAACACTATTCTTGACCACTCAAGGCGTGGTTAGTACTTTAACTTGAGTAATAATAGTTATAAAGTAACGAAAAAGGTATGTTGCCGGTCTACACTCAAGCACATTTCGACTGCTAAGCGTGGCGTGTATGGCAAAACCCCTCTTATATTCACCCAGTATTGGCCAAAAAAGAAGTAGTGATGGTTCGGTTTCAGTGGACCGTGTGTGCTGGGTACCTGCTGGCGCTGGTGGGGTCGGGCTACTGCATGTACCACCGCCACGCGGATTGGGATGCCCGGCTCTGGATCAACCTGAACACGGCCCTCATGCGCTCTGGCTGGGGAGCCTCACTCTGCTGGTTGATCTACGCCTGCGTTAATGGATATGGAGGTAAATGATCCGACCGGTTTATTAAAATTTGTAGGCGCTCGTGTTTTAAGACCACAGCGCGTGGAGCGAGAAGAAAACAAACGACGGCCGCTGCGCTTTACTTTTCGGCCGCGCTGCGACCGGCGCCAATCTAGATGGCCAGCATTAAAATGTAACAAAAGAGGTTAGATTAGAAGTTAGATAACTACAAGGTCATCATCTAGTACAATTTTTACCATGCTGTGACGTCACAAGCCCCCACTCCGGAAGTTTGATGACCTATACCACAGACTTATATCGAAATAGATGACTCAAGAATATGTACCTACATTGCGTGCCAAAAAGGAGCCAAAAGGTAGAGCAGAGCTCTACCTTTAACGCGATTTAATTTAGTTTTATACCACTTAGCTTAGGTTTAACTGCCTGGAAAAAGGACTACTTGAATAAGGCGGCGTCACCTTTGAATCTGTTTTACTCGGAATGTCAATTCCCATCATCAAAGTGCTCCTGTGACGTTACAGTAAGTAGAGAAAAAGTGGCACGTTTGGTTTTCATAGAAATGCAGGAACTCGTGGTATCTATTTCTGTATAAGTCTGTGATCTATATCTTTATTGATGTTTAATTTTTAACTGAAATTAACATAATTATCTACTAAAAAGTTATGAAATAAAAATCCCTCCCCGCGTCTTACACCAAACCAAACTCGCCTGACTTAAGTTTATGTTTTTCCAGGTCCTATCAACTGGTTCCTTTCCTTGAAGATGTGGAAGTTCACTGCCAGAATCTCATACGCGATGTATTTGTTCCACTACCCCATGCAGTTTGTGATGCATGGGGCTGACATAATGCCGAATTATTTCACATTCGAGAGCATGGTAAGTGGTCAATTGTTAATTTTACGTGTTATCCTGGCACGGTAGCTAAAATGTGTGTAAAATATATAAAACTGCCGTACACTCGTAGTAAGTTAGGTACTAAGAATATTGGTAATGTCCTGTTTCCACAAGTTGCAATTAATATACGGAAGTGACACTCATTTCTTGGCTTTACCTTGGCTTTAACTTTGGCTTTACCTTAGCTTCTTTTTCTGGGGGGTAATGCCGCGCAACGCTTTTTTCAGGTAAAAACGATGCACCAACCCTGACTGCAAAAAATCTTGTCAAGTTTGACGTCGAGGATTATAGTATCATTTGGCAAAAAGTTTATACATATAGGTATTTGAAGTAGGTACTTGACTCAATTATTCATTGACAAATAAACATGTAGGTACTTAAAAAGATTAAAGTACTTATAATATTTTTATATTGTTTGGAAAAAAACTGATTTCGCAACATATTATCAACATAAATTCCACGAGGGATAACGTATTATATTGAATTATAAGTACATAGTCTCCAGCGAAACGAAACCTCTATATGTATGGAATAAAGTTTCAACTTCCAACTTCTGCGATGCTTTATTCTTGCAGGCAGAATATTTGAAATAACAAACTTTCTGTTGGATGTGTATTTTGACTGAGTTGTTACGGCTCCTACACTAACAGTGAATGACTATTATCCATAAATTTTCCAGTTCCTGTTGGTTGCGAGCGACATCGCGTACACTGTGATAGTGTCCGTAGCCGCGTGCGTGCTGGTCGACGCGCCCTTCTCTACCCTACAGAGGATGCTTATTTCTGGTAATGACACAAACTATATAGTTAAAACACATCATAATTGCTTTACATACGTTCAGAGGCGATAAACATAAAGCCAACATTAGGATTCTTCATACTAGCATCGTGTCGATATATATAATATGTATCGCTTTCCAAAAATTAAAATTTTAACGTTACGACCTTCTGCATAAGAGGTGTCGATGCTTCAAACTTCAGCATCTTTAAAAGTAAATGATTAAAAGTAAATAATTTTAAACAAAAAAAAACCGACTTCAAATTAGCTATATCCTTAAAGGAAACTTCTGTTTATGCACATATATACTAAAGATCAAGTAGGTATACGTAGCTCTCAGCAGATTCAAGGCTTTAGAAGGAATAGCTCTATCTGATTTAGAACCCTCTAAACTGTTAAGTAAACCTAACGATGAACGAGCATTAGCAGAAATGCAACACTTGAGAAGCAGCAGGCTTGGCTAATTACTGAAACTATAATTTCCAGTCTGGAGGTGCATTCAGTATTGAAAAAAATATCCTTTAACTCCTAAAAATTAAGGAGTTGACCTTTCATCATAAGCTCAATCCTTTTTTTACTGCCAAACGAAAATATTGGTGTAGCTTTGAAAAATGTACTAGAAACACTACCTGTGCCTATAAAATTTGAGGGTTGCCCTCGATTTCCCTCATATTCCATCATCAGGTCAAGATATGCTGACAATCTGACTACCTGGAAACTATACCCTTTCAGACAAAAAAAGAATTTTCCAAATCGGTCCAGGCGTCTTAGAGTAATCCGCAAATACACATAAAAATACTCTCCATTTCTTCCATGGATGTCGCAATAGGCGACTAAGGACATAGATTTAAGTAAATTTTAGGCGACAGGCTATGAGGCAACCTGTCACTATCATACCTGCTAACTCAAAACCTACAAAAAATGTGCTAGAAGTGGCCACGAAGCGTGACATAGACATAGTTTTGTCTATGTAGCGTTTTGTGCGCTCTGCCTACCCCATTTAAGAATACAGGCGTGATTGCATGTAGGTATGTAAGTATGTACAAATGTAAGTTCGGACTAAAATTCCCGAATGCCCATACATTTTTTTTTAATTGAAGGATATTTCAAAAACTACTGGTTAGATTTTGATGAAATTAAAATGGCACCAATGGGAAGCCATTTGCTATCGAACACAAAAAGAACCATCGAAATCGGTCCACCCGTTTAGAAGTTCTGAGGTAACATACAAAAAAAAAAAAAAAAAAAAAAAAAAAAAAAAATACAGCCGAATTGAATACCTCCTTTTTTGAAGTCGGTTAAAAAGAAAATATTTCAAATTTGGAACGTTGTGAGGCTGAATATTGTGGAATGGGGGAATTTGATTTGGCCGCCATTACAGCCGTCCTGTGTATGTTTTTCAGAATTAAATAGGTATATGAACGTAGATAAAATAACATGTGATTTCTATTATTTTTAAACTTCTTGAAAAAAAACTTATATTTCATTAAAATGGATTAGAATTAACCCGACTCCCACGTCAGATGAAAAAAGACGTCAAAAGTTAGTTCCGATACATGTCAAAATTGTATTTAATGTATACTTGTATCAGTAGACCTATGTACGTTCATACAGTGTAACATTGATTTTTTACAGCTATATCACCTCAAAAAGCTCCTGTCAAGGCAGCTACCGAATCTAAACCTCCGGAAACTAAGGGGGATCCAGAAATGAAACATGTGGAAGATAAATAATAAAAGAAACGGAATACTCATAATAATAAACTTTTTCTTCTTAATTTTAGATAATAGTTAACATGTTTAATTTACTGATGATGTCAAGTTACTGAAATGTTTACCTTTAACTTGTACTTACTGAATTTGTTTATGAAACTTTTAAACTAATTCTAAATTAAATTTTGTTATTTTAATGATAAAATGCTTAATAACATAGCAATAAGTACCTACCTAAGTAATAAAACTGAAGTACACACATTAATTTTATTAATAAGCTGCATCAATGACTTTGCTCACAAGCAACTTTAAGGTGTTAAGGGCGAGCTTAATGTAGTTCATACTTCAGTTTATGTATGCTATAATTCATTATTGTATACAGAGCATCCCGAGACTATGTGACATGACTGTTATGAACGCATACTTGCCTTACCTTACCCTTAACTGGTGAAAAAAAATTGGACACACTCACATTTTTATATTAGGTCTACATGTTTCGGGCCAATTCCTTACTTGGGCAAGGAAGGTACTTTGAAGATACATAAAATAATGTACTTTCAAAGTACCTAGACTCTAAGTAAAAGTAGAAATTACTGTTGTCTTAATAAAGTAAGGGAATATAATAGGGAATAAGTAAGGTTGTGAAATCCCATTACAGAGAGGTACGAAGGCGAAAATTTATCAGTTTTTCGACAATTAAAGACAATAATGATTAAGTGTTGATTGATTTATTTATGACTTTCTTTTTAACATATCTTCACAGATTAAAGATAGATAGTAAAAAGTTGACATAGTTTAGTTGAAAAAATAATTAGTTTTTTCTTAAGTTTACACTTTTAGGTGGTACCTATATTGAAGAAATAAAAAATTAAATGTTCGATTAAGTAGTTTATTTTCTATAACAAATTTAAATACGAATATCAATAACGACAATAATAATAAAATTCATAATTTCGATTAAAAAATTATATCAAAGGTATTAATAAATTTATATCAATTTTATTATAATTTCCCGTGTGGTGCCGGGTTAGAATAGCATCACGATATCACGTTTAACCATCTGGTAACCCTAAAATTGCTAAACGTGGCACTGGATTTTTGAATTCATGTGCTCTGCCTACCCCTTTTGGGAATACAGGCGTGAGAATATGTGTGTATGTAAATTATAATATCCATTAAAAAAATGTAACAAAGGTATTTTTTATAGATATCAAAGTATATAAAAATACTACCAATACACTAATTACTAACTGTATAAAACGAAAAAAAAAAACTGAACCCTTGAGCAAGATTCCTATTGAGCAGCATTCACGCGTAGTACGGCTATCGCTAGCCTTTGAGGCAGCAAGCTACCTGCTCGAGGATCTCTTGTAAATGCTTTGTATTAAACTTTGACAAATTTCTTATTATTATAAAACTAGCTCTCCGCCCGCGACTTCGTTCGCGTAAATTTCGGATTTTGGGGTCGTAGGTTTCTGAGCCTATTCATTGCAAACAAACAAAGTTTTCCTCTTCATAATTATTAGTGTAGATGTAAATATCTAAACCCAAATATTTTACGGAATCTTTTTTTTTCAAAATTAAATTTAGCCTATGTTACTCGTGGATAATGTGGCTTTCGAATGGTGCAAGATTTTTTAAAAACGGTCCAGTAGTTACTGAGCCTATTCATTACAACCAAACAAACAAACAAACAAAGTTTTCCTCCTTATAATATTAGTGTATAGATTACATAGGTTAGGTACATGAATGAACATACTCGTATGATCATTTATATTTCTTTCTCGTGGAGTCTCAGTAAAATAGCTGTAAAATACAGACGGACAAGAAATCCTAAAAGTGTAATCTTTTCCGATCATATTAGTAAATTTACGCACATATTAGATATTTTTTTAAATGGGATATCGTGCGTTGAAAATCATTTGATAAAGTTTTTAAGTCAAGATATGAATACCAATCACCGGATAAGTAAATGAGGAGAAAATGATAATTAGTAATTCGCTACCGGCAGAGTTAAAAGGACATATATATCACGCCCTGTCTACAACGACAGAGCAAACAAAATTTAGCATAGACATTAGATTAATGATTTACTTAAAATTCGAATGATAGTCCTATAAACATTTAATTGTACACAATGTTTTTCATGTGCTCTGTATTACTGATAGCGAGTGTGGCAGCAAACCAAAAAGTTAATGAATTACCGTTTAATTACGCTTACGATTATGATTTATATGAAAATGTGCTGGACCTGGAACTGTGTCAAAGACACTTGCAAGGAATGAGAGCATTTGAATGTAAGTACTACAACAAACTTTTTATCAGGTATTCAATTCTGCTTTAAGCACTTAATCCTCGTTACTTTACTAAATAATTTTCTATTTTTTTTCTATAAGTATTCCATCTCAAATACTTATGATAAGATCCAACAGTATGTGATCAAACGGATGTGATTAAACGAATTTGATCAAAAGGATGTGATCAAACGGATATGATACTTTACTATCATCACTTCAACATAGTCTAAACCAACCCACTTAACGCATTCCCTGGCAAAGCTTAATAATGTCCAAGAGTCCCTACTTACTTGATGTTCAGGAAATAACACCACCAAATAACATTCTTATTGCTGATTTGATTTTGATTTTAAGTTTACGACGCGAGCTTTCGGATACCTCAAAGTATTCTTAAGGGAAACACCTTTAGTCTCGGCAACTACCACCAATGTTTGGCGATAAACCAGGCCCTAGAAGACAGCACCACCATTCAGGGCAAATATTGTCTCATCCAAACTGAAAGTCTTTCCCTCCCAATATTAACTGGAAACTCCTGGCCAGCAAATGTGACTTGGGTCGAATCCAATACTGTGTGGACTGGTCAAAATTTAGAAGCATTTCAAGATGCTAAACAGAAAATTGCAACTTTGGTTGGTGAAGACAGGTATGCCCCTTTTAAAATATGAGAACAATATTTTTTCCAATAAAACATTCTTCGAAATATAGTCTCATATTTTCGTTAATTTACTTTTAATTTACTTTAGAGTTTTGGAGGGCATATTCATAGCTACCGCAGTGCCCATGACGCTTGCAGTTTGTATTCCCCGTCCATGCAGAGTGGAGGATGTCCTTGCCCCCTTACCAGAGGGTTCTCCAGTTGAGTTTAACTACACGAATCTGATGTGTCGACTTCCCGATGACAAACCCTATGCCGGCGCTGATATTGCTGCAGTGTAAGAAGAAAATTTCCTCTACAAGCTTTTGTACTCTTCGTAGTTGACTGACCTGTGTAGGTTTAATTAATCAATAGCTTGCTTTCAGTGTTATTTTTTCCATCGTGGGAATCCTGACAATGCTGAGTTCAGGTTACGAGCTTCACCATATATTTATAAAAAAAGGTATTAAAACCCTAAATATGTATAAAATCTTGGTTTCTGAGTTAGGTATCATGTGCTCTTGCTACCTGCATAAACACTGCTTGCTTATGCCAATACATATATATTTTTTTACTTTAATTGTTATGATTGTTTTATTACATGCTATAAGTTAGTGGAAATGTTTTTTTCATTAGGTGTAATTCTTTTATAATACAAATATTTAGTTCCTAAGATTCTAATTTAACATTTTTAGACACTACAAAACCCAGTGAGATATTGAGCTGCTTCTCGGTATATTCCAACACCGACCGGTTGATGACCATCAGCAGTAGAGCCGGCGCCCTTGACTCTTTGGATGGAGTACGTTCCCTTTCTATCCTCTGGGTTATTGTTGGGCATACGTTTTGGATCCATCCTGCTGTCTACCTGACTAACGGTCTCGATGTTCTTGAGGTAAGTCACTTCAAATTTGATTAACACGATATTGATTTTCTTCTGTATTCTATATAATCCATATTGAGTGTCTTTCAGTGGTTAGATCAGTTGAGTTCCGTCTGGATTACCGGCGCAGGTGTCGCTGTGGATTCGTTTCTCGCTCTCAGTGGTCTGCTTCTCGTTTATACGGTGGCCAACAAGATGAAACAAAGTGAGTATGCTGAAAAGATCTCATCAACTCAGCAGATATTAAATGAATATTGAACTTTGAATTCCGAATACCTAGACTTAAGCACGTAGATACTGTCGGTAATTATACGTGGCTAAAAAATCTCATACAATTCGCTAATAACCACCACCCTAGCAACAGTAGATGTCCTATAATTTTAGATTGTTTCCAGTGCAGCTAGTTAAGAACCTCCACCTGTTCTATCTGAACCGGCTGCTGCGCATGTTCCCGCTGCTGGCGGCGGCGGTGCTGCTGCAGGCGTCCGTGTTCCACCAGGTGACCGACGGCGTGCGCTGGGACCGCGTGGCGTGGGAGACGCAAAAGTGCCGCGACTACTGGTGGTCGGCCCTGCTGCATATACAGAACATAGTGAACCCACGGGAATTAGTGAGTTTTTTTATTTCTAGATGATGCTCAGATTTCACGACGTGCGCTTGACAAAATTGTTATTGACCTTAGGCTTATGCTCTAAATGCGTGCCGCAATGTTTCAGTGTATCGCGCACACCTGGTACCTTTCCGTGGACGTGCAGCTCCACATCTTGTCCCCGCTCGTGCTGTTCTGGGTGCTGGGCAGCCGGCGCTCCGCGTGGTCCGGGCTCGCAGGTGGCGTGCTAGTCACATTAACCGGCACTATCATTTACAGTTTCATCAAGCAGTTCTCTGGAGTCTACGAGTAAGTTGAAATAAAAAGCTTATCTAAAGACACTATACCTCACTAGGTACACTAATAAGAAAAGATTAATTTCTTTGGAGTACTTAGGAGTTTTGTATGATTCACATAGAATTAAGAAAAATAAATCAACAGTATCCAATAGGCATGAAAAGTCGGAAAAGGTGCAGCTCATCAGTCTGTCGAAGTGGAAGCTTGTAACGTCACTCCTTTTTTACGAGTGGAAAATGCGCCTTCTGCTTCATACGATTTGAGGCAGCACACCTTCTAAAAAGTTAAAAACTAAACCATCCCCTCAACGGCGATGGTGTTTACGGCCCTGGGTCCCATAAGACCACGTAGGGTCCACTCAATGACCAACCCGGGGTGGGGTATCTCAATGGTGCTACCGTACAATACAAGCCCGGTATTCCTGGCCCTCCAAGACATCGGATACTGGGTCACCGTCTTCAGTTCCAGCCTGAAATTAGAAACCTAACGAGAGCTGCCTCGTCCTAGAGACCAACTTAAACGGGTCGCCTAACACTGCTGTTAGGTGCGCATCCACTCATCCCCAACTTTCCACGCCAAAAGTGGCGCCCCGAGGATTCAGGCTCTCACCCCTTGTGACGTCACTTCTAGGTGATTTTTTTCCATGTAGCGACGTCACTCGAAACTTAATTACTGTGTAACATACTTGTACAAAGTAATGATTTACTTAACTGACGGATGAAAGTTTTTTTAGTCATCTAACTTATTCGAAAATTCTTCCCATGTTTGGAATTTCTGTAATGCTGTATCCATTGAATTGAAAGCAAGTTGCCTTTGTCGATTTTGCTAGTCTGTCTATTCTCATAAAACAAGTACCAATAAAACCAAAACGAAAGAAAACAAAGTAAAGTTTATAGAATATTTATATTTATTTACCTATTTATGGCTAACCTTTACTTAATTTACGTTTCAGTGAAGAATATACTGTTTACTTCTACAACAACTCATTGACTCGATCTCCACCTTTCGTAATTGGCATGCTGTTCGGATACATGCTACACACTTCCAGAGGAAAGAAGGTCAAAATGTCAAGGGTAAGTTACCGATTCAAAAACTAAAAATACCAATTTAAAAAATTTACTCAGTACCTATTCGATATTGAACTGAAACCATTAAGTACATCCTTATCTACGTAATGTTAACTAAATATGTAGAAAAATCCACCTGTGTCTTTACGCAGAGCGCACAGTTTAGCCTAATATAAAAAAAATCTGAAATCATCAAGGTACGGACCACGAGTCCGTAGATAGAAAATTTGTTTAAAAAAAAAGACATCACAGTTATTATTTTGTTTTATCAGGTTTTCACACAATTTCATTTACATCAGACTGCTAGATTTTAATAAAATAAACTTTTTATAAAACGCCGTGTGGATGACGTAAGAGGCGGCTAAGGAAATATCTCAAGATATTTTTTTGGCGACAGGCTAGCAACCTTTCGTTAATGTAGTATCTGCCAACTTACAACTTAAAAAAATATGCCAGACGTGGCCACAAAACTTAAATTAATCAAGGTTTTGTCTAGGTGGCCTTTCGTGTGTTCTGCCTCCCCAATTGGGAATACACACGTGATGATTGTATACGAGTGTGTACAAAACACATTAATTAGCCTTGTAAGTTCTGTCCTGTCAGTTTAGTACATAGTATGCAAGTAGATTAGTGTTATTGTTCTACATTTTTAATCAGTCAACAAATTAACCATCAATTTAATATTCCTCTGCAGTGGACAGTTGGATTAGGCTACCTCCTGTCGTTGGTAATGTCAGCGTACTGCTTGTACCAAGTACACGGCGCTTGGGACAGTCAGCTTTGGATCAACCTCAACACGGCCCTGATGCGGTCTGTCTGGGTGCTCTCGCTCTGCTGGCTCATTTACGCCTGTGTCAATGGGTATGGAGGTGAGAACAACACAGCTGGTCCGTACTTGTTTTTCGTTTGCGCGACACAAATTTCATTATATTTAAGACTCCGTCACGAGGCGCGGGCTCGCAGCTCTAGCCCTCGCAGAGCGCGCCAAGCGAACGCTCCGCGAACGCCCCGCGCCTGTATGACGAGCAATTAAATATTGGTATCAGACTGTATACCGTGTATTGTATATGGTACACAGGTACACCGTGCATCTAATTTGTCTACATATTTTCTAAGTACTTCCGTATTATTTCACTTCCCTCCAGCCTGTTCCAAGTGAACAAGTACTTTATACTTCTACCTGCAAGGAACTGGTGAGAAAATTTAACGTTTAGCAGCTTATTATATTTATGATTCTGCTATTGATCGTATTACTTTTTTAAATCAGTTGCAAGGCATAAATCCGTAGTGCACTATTTCATTGATTGGGGTAAGGTTACATATTAGTACACAGTAAGTACACAGTATTTTATAGACCCGGCGGTCTGTTAAAAAAAATGCTCTATTTTTTTTTTAGTTCAGCTACTTATCATACCAGATATTGATAGCTGCAAATGTAAAGGTTTCGACGGTAAAGTTTAGCCCATGCACGGTTTATTTGGTCATTAGAAACAGTAAGTCACCAAAGAAAAGCACGCTTGACTTTTCAAATAATTGTATTGTATTGTATTGTATGACACTTTATTGCACATAAAACAATTACATAGAACAATATTACAGAATAACAGTCTTAATAATACCCAACGAACAAAAATGGTACACACTATTTTTACGCATTGAGGAATACCTATATTAACTTAAATTGGAGCAACACAAGCAGCATGGTGATCTAATAGAATACTGACCGGATCTACGTGGAATGACATAATATTTACTAGAAATACAAATGAGACTTTTAGGGGACGTTCTTTCTAACTCAGTTTTTTTTCTAGGCCCAATTAATTGGTTCCTTTCCCTAAAGCTGTGGAAGTTCGTGGCAAAAATCTCATATGCGATGTATATTTTCCACTACCCTATGCAGTTTATTATGAGGGGAGCGAACATCATGCCGATTTATTTCACGTATGAAAACATGGTGAGTACGTACTTAAATAGATTAGGTTATATTATGATATATGTGCATTACATGTTCGGTTGAACCATTGAACTGTTATAATTACGAGTACCTAGGTACTTTATATATTGAAGTGTGAATGAGATGATACTGATATTGCGTATGCACAAGTGCAAGACTTAATTTTAGTTGATAAGTACCTAGCTAGCCAAATAATTCTAGGCTTAAATTAATCTCGAGTACCTCTAATCGCTAATCAGCTGTCCGGTTGAAAGCAAAACAAACTTTGAATTATTAGCAAGCGTAAATTGTCATGTCATTAAAATAATTATGCGAAGATAGCATAACTTTATGGATATGAAATTAAATCAAATAAAACTATTTGATTCTATTTGATACTATTTGAGTTCATTACTTGTTAGAGAATAGATATTGTAAGAACGATCACATGCCTAACCTGATACGACGGCATGCCAATGTTTTTGTTTATAAGTTTCATTTTTGATATGCATTGATTCCTTTATTATTTGCTTGAATTTCTTTGAATTTCTATATTTTTTCCTCCAGCCATGGGTATAGTTAATCTAAATTTATTAAGAAGCAAGTCTGCTTTACTTTTTGGCAATTTGTTAAAAAAGCAAATGGTCGTTAAAATCATTTTCTGTATTAGAGATTTCTGTGTGCTGAGTGAATTGTCCGATAGTTAAATAATGTAAATACGTCCTCCCAGTTTCTGCTGTGCGCGAGTGACATCGCATACGCAGTGGTCGTCTCCATCGCAGCCTGCGTGCTTATCGAAGCTCCATTCACCACACTTATCAGAATGGGCATGACAGGTGAGCTAGCAACGGAAGGGTTATCACTAGGACGCACCAATGTGCTTATGAAATATTCTCGGTCGTCATAGCGGAGACGCCTAAAACACTATCTAGTAATTATTTGGTTTTACTTTCCCTCCATGCTCTGTGAGGAATGAAAGAACGTTGACACAGATATTTGTCAAATGCATCCAAAAAAGGGGACCAATTATACTCCGAATCTATTGTTTCTTAATAGTCAAAAGCATTTAGTTCTAACCATTTTTCTTAACTTGAACGATCAAAGTTAAGCCCGTCAGTATTAAGCAGATACGGTAAGATATCTGTTACACAACATTATATCTGTCAATATCGCTCCCTATACAATTCAATGAGCTACCACACACTGCGCAGATTTACCGTCAGGTATCTTTTGACACCGATATATGGAAAAATGGCATTTATACGCCGATAAAATATTATCGCATATGCGTAGTCTGTGACGGGCTTTATACATAAGTGACTATTTATGAATCTTGTCACTTAAAAACGCCATACTTGAAAAGACATGGTACATACATAAACACTTATTTATGAAGTTGACGCCGTATATTTAGATTCTAATGAGTATTCCAAAATTGGTTTTCCCATTACATAACCTAAAAATTAATATTACTTTTTTTATACCACAAATGAAGCACACGAGCAAAATGGGCATCCATAGACATCGGTAAAAACAATTAAATTACGACGCATTGCCAACCCATAGAATACCTGATGGAATACCTAATGTTATAGTTAGTAATTATTATCAAACACACAGTATCTGATAATTGTAATTTAGTTAAGAATGTATTGAAATTGTATATTCGAGACAAACGGTGTAACTATAATTACCCTAACAACTGTGTATTAAAAATACATTTCATTCATTTTACAGCAATCGCACCACAAAAACCACCAGTGAAGGTGACCAGCCACGAAGAGACGCCAGCTGAAACGAAACCCACGTCACCTACAGAAACCAAAAACGAACAGGACTCTAAGCAAGAAGAGATATCGTGAAATTAGAATCACAATAAATGTTGACTGTGTCTTAATTCTGCCTTCCAAAACTCAGTACTTAACTTAACCCAAAAAGTATACGCTGAAGTATTATAAGAACTAATAACTAAACTAAAAGAAACATACGCAAGCACAAAACATGACTCCGCAAAATAATTACCGCGGTATTATTTGGGCGTCACACATTGGCGCATTGTGATTTTGCCAATTATCTCGGCATAGCGGCAGTACCATAAATGGTAGAATATGTAAAAATAGAAAAAGCTAACTTATGTAATAAAAGTTATTTTTTCGGATTGGGCTATGGATGTCAAGCCGACGATTAAACGAAGTCAAGGCAACATCTGCCATTTAGTTATTCTATCATTGACACCTTTCGGAAATCCGTTTCTTGTTGTGGAATAAATAGTTGAAAACAAATTTTCTTTGTTCTCTTGATCCAAAAAACAGGTGGAGAAAGAAAATAATGTAATTGCACAAAGAAGTAAATAAAACACACATGCAAGTAAATGTAACGTTGTTTTTTTAAAGCCGTAAATATAAAGTCACTTTAAAAGTCTCCTGTCAATGCAGATAAGGAATTTAAATCGCCTGAAATGTTACGAGGATTCTGAAAAGAAACACTAAGGAGCTCCTAGACACTAAGGTCTCTTGACAATAATCTCCAATAATTCACTGCAAACAGTCTTTACAGGAGACATAATAGCCATTTTATTTGCCGCCCAACTTCGAGGGTCGGCGTTTTTAATTAAGTCCATTTTTAACAGAATTTTTGTAACTGAATAAGTGATATACACACACATACATCACGCCTGTATTCCTAAGGGGCAGCGCAGACGACAGACTTTTTATATACACATTTCATGGTCTATTTGAACGCAGCGCAACTTTTGATTCAGTAGTGGGATGTTCCACACTTTAAGGTATAGTTTTAAAATTGAAACTACCTTGAGACTCGCTAATTATGAAAAATAGGTACTGATAACTCACGTCTCAGATAGAGTACAGTTCGACATGTTTGGGCTAGCTAGTCTGTAGTCTTTCATCTAGAAGCCGCTGTGGCTGCTAACTTACCAGTGCTAAGTAATCAAAATAAAATCCCGCTATTGAGAGATACGAACAAAGACGAATAGTTCGTTGAAAGAAATGAAATAATGACTAAGACAAATTTAATATTAATCTCTTATCATCACATTTTATGAAATCACATGCGTAAACCGAAATAGATTCGCAAAGTGTAGATAGATAGTTAATGATAATAGGTTTATTGTTAAAAGCTTAATCATTAAAATCAATCAAGGAAAGAAATTCAATGGAAATTAGGTACTTGCGTTGTTTCTGAAATAAATAAATAAATTACTTACTATTAATTTTGTGTTACTAAGTAGACACCATTAAACATAAAACTACCGTGAGACTCACTCATAGTGAAATAACGGAACTACTCACGTATTTTATACCGAGATTAGCTCGACATGTTTCGGGTCAATCCGTGACCCATCATCTCACCATCACCATCAGTGCGCGTCTGTCCGCTGCCGTGGCGCGTAGCTCGAGATGATCGGTCACGGATTGACCCGAAACATGTCGGTATAAAATAAGTGAGTATTTCCCCTATTTCACTAGACACCATTAGATGATTCTGAGGCAGTAAAAAATATTAGAATGGTTATTGGTGGTGGTTGGTTTTTTTTATACATCTACAAGAAGGCATATAACGGACGGGAAATATTTTGAGCATAGTTTCAGTGTATGTATGCATCCGAAAGCCACTGTAAAGTACATTTCGATTAGCAATAAATACTCTTTAATATCGGGTCAGCACTAAAAATACGCCAAGTATATACAAATATACAATACAAATGAAGATTTAAAAACACATTTTCCGGTTGCTTGTCGTCGGGTTCTAACTAATACTATTAAATCGATATTTAGGGCAATGCAGCAATGGCTTAAAATGTAGATACAACGCAGCAGCGTTCAGTTAAAGATTTAGATACTAGCACGACACCTTATCAAAGGAAATATTAATCTACACTAATATTATAAAGAGGAAAACTTTGTTTGTTTGTTTGTTTGTATGTTTGTTTGTTTGGTTGTAATGAATAGGCTTAGAAACTACTGGACCGTTTTCAAAAATTCTTGCACCATTCGAAAGCCACACTATCCACGAGTAACATAGGCTAAATTTTATTTTGAAAAAAGAGGATTCCGTAAAATATTTGGGTTTAGATATCTACATCTACACTAATATTATGAAGAGGAAAACTTTTTTTGTTTGTTATGAATAGGCTCAGAAACCTACGACCTCAAAATCCGAAATTTACGCGAACAGAATATACGTATGTAGTTTACCAGTAGTTAAATTAGTAGTTAGTAACGACTTTTAAAATTAGAAATTACGCTTCAACGTAGTTTAACGTTAGTTGGTAAGACTACAAGATTGGGTATAAAGAAGTTGATAAAGGCCTAATTACTAAACCGAAAAATAGAAATATAGCATTACTATTTCTTTCCAGACTTTTAAAGCAGGATTTATTTACTATTTTTTTGTATGTGGACTGTATAATTTTGTAGATAACTAGTATTTTCAGGATATCTTACATACTTAGTTAAGGATGTTATATTTTATCTATATCACTATAGATTCTAATTTAGATAGTTATCGTTAGAATTTTATATTAGTCAGAAATAGTTTATTCGTTGTATTGTAAGAACCGTGTCGTTCTAAAAGTCGCGTAGTGCTTAGGTGTATTCAAGATGATTCTTGAAAAACCACCTGATAAGTTTTAAGTAGATATGAATAACAATTATCGTACAGGTTGATGAGGACAAATCGATCAGTCATTAGTTACCAACCACCAGCAGAGACCGGACGATGGTGCAATATTTAATCTAGCACCATGTTTTTCACATTCTTCGTATTACTGATAGTGAGTGTGGCAGCGAACCAAAAAGTTGATGAGTTTTCCTATAACTATGCTTACGATTATGATTTGTATGAAAATGTGCTAGACCCAGAACTGTGTCAAAGACACTTGCAAGAGATGAGAGCATTTGAATGTAAGTACTAGTTTTATGTCAATGCATCTGGTTAGACATCCAAGCAAACAACGCAATCAATGTCAGCAAAACCACTAGGGGCACTAGGTATTATCGTGTCCAAATCAAATACATTTTTTTCATTTAATTACAAACTGTATTTCTCAATTATAAAAGCCTGCCAAAGGATTAGTTTTTGATGTATGCTTACTCGACGATCGGTAAAAGGGAAGCCAATAAATAAAAAAGAGTAAAAACAAATACAAGTCTATTGGTTACTGCTAATCCTGATCAATTTTAAACTTTGTACTTTTTAGTTTACGATGCCAGCTTTCGATTACCACAAAGTATACTTAAAGGAAACACCTTCAGCCTCGGCAACTACCACCAATGCTTGGCCATAAACCAGGCCCTCGAAGACAGCACCAACATTCAGGGCAAATACTGTCTCATCCAAACTGAAAGTCTTACACTCCCGATTATTGCCGGGAGCACCTGGCCGGCAAACGTGACGTGGATCGAATCCAATACTGTGTGGACTGGAGAAAATTTAGAAGCATTTCAAGATGCGAAACAGAAAATAGCCACTTTGACCGGTGAAGACAGGTTTGCCCGTTTTAAATATTAGTACACCTCCTACGAGTGCGATACTTGTTTCATAGGTATATTCTTCGAAATAAAATTTGGTGTGTTCAATTTTTTTTATACATTTCAGAGTTCTGGAGGGAATAATTATTGCTAACGCGGTTCCCATGACGCTTGCTGTTTGTGTTCCCCGTCCCTGCAGAGTGGAGGATGCCCTTGCTCCCATATTAGAGGGCTCTCCAGTTGAGTTTAACTACACGAATCTCATGTGCCGACTTCCCGATGACAAACCCCACGCCGCCGCTGATATTGTTGCAGTGTAAGACGACAATTTTCTAAATAGGCTGTGGGATTGTTTGTAGTTGACTGATCTGTACGTCTATTATTATTTTACCCTATAATGAAAACTTTACTTTCAGTGTTATATTTTCAATTCTGGGAATCCTGACAATTCTCAGCTCCGGGTATGAGCTTCACCACATATTTATAAAAAAAGGTATTCACAAAATAATCGATTGCATCAATGTCATAGTATATTAAGGAAAACATTCCTGAACTTTTTCACAAACATTTTAGAAACTACAAAACCCAGTGAGATGTTGAGCTGCTTCTCGGTGTACACCAATACTGACCGGCTGATGACTATCACCAGCAAGGCCGGAGCCCTAGACTGCCTGGACGGAGTGCGCTCTTTATCTATCTTGTGGGTCATCGTCGCGCATACATTTCTGGTCCATCCTGGTGTTTACCTGACTAACGGTCTTGATGCTCTGGAAGTAAGTCATTTCAAATTTATTATTATACGTTAATATTCTGATGTTTTGGGATTGAGACTAATACGGGGTATATTTTAGTGGCAAAATCAATTGAGTTCAGTCTGGATTACGGGAGCAGGTGTCGCTGTGGATTCATTTCTGGCTCTCAGTGGTCTGCTTCTTGTTTATACAGCGGCTAACAAAATGAAACAAAGTGAGTATGTCATGAAAATTTTCTAATCTCACCAACTCGACAGAGATAATTACAATTAAAGATGGGTATTACTTATACATTGCCGAAAGATATCCTATAATTGTGGATTTATTTCAGTGCAACTACTTAAGAATCTTCACCTGTTCTACGTGAACCGGCTGCTGCGCATGTTCCCGCTGCTGGCGGCGGCGGTGCTGCTGCAGGCGTCCGTGTTCCACCAGGTGACCGACGGCGTGCGCTGGGACCGCGTGGCGTGGGAGACGCAGAAGTGCCGCGACTACTGGTGGTCTGCCCTACTCCATATACAGAACATAGTGAACCCACGGCAAATAGTAAGATTTGAACTTTTTCTAAGTTATAATCAGATTCAATCCTAGTCATTTTTAGTAGTCATTTAGCATTTACAAATTGATCAAGACTGATCAGTTGATCAGTTGGGCAAAAAGTGGGCAAAATACACTTATCGCTGTCTTAAAACTTGTTTGTTTGTTTACTGTCATTGTACGTTGAATCTCGAAGTTTATACTTTGCATTGTGGTGTTTTAGTGTCTCTCGCACACCTGGTACCTGTCCGTGGACGTGCAGCTCCACATTTTGTCCCCGCTCGTGCTGTTCTGGGTGCTGGGCAGCCAGCGCTCCGCCTGGTCCGGGCTCGCGGCTGGCGTACTCGTCACATTAACCGGCACTATCATTTACAGTTTCATCAAGCAGTTCTCTGGACTTCATGAGTAATTATTTTACAAAGTTTATCTTACACGAGCCTTAAAGATGCAAAAATAAGTTTTGTATGGAGGGAAGCTTTAAAAGCACTTTAATTGAGGAACGAAGGCCCTGCGAAATCACACGTCGTTCAAAAGGTCGTATACTTCTTGCATCTTTTATTCCGTGTGAAAATACAACATCAAAATTTCTGTGGAGAAAAAATTAACAGTTTAGAATCACGTGCTATTTGGTGCTACAAAATATTCCCTCCTTTTATCTAAGTACTTATAGTCGTTTCAAATTTTCGTTAAATTTGTTACTCAGTCTATTCTCAGTATTACAAAACAATATCAAAAAACTATTAATTTGAAATTAACAGATAAGCAAGTATAGGTACTTATTTATAGAGATTTACGTAATCCTATCTTTCGTTTCAGTACAGAATATTCGATCTACTTTTACAACAACTCACTCACTAGAGCTCCAGCTTTCGTAATTGGCATGTTGTTTGGGTACATGTTACATGTCTCAAGAGGAAAACAGGTCAAAATGTCTAAGGTAAGTTGTTGGTCTAACTTATCAATTTTTGAAGTAACTGGACAATGTGTTAATATTTATTTATACATTTATTTGTTGAAATCAAAATGGCAATACAAAGTTAGTATTTCTTCCTCGGCTAACACAGGACAAATGAATGCACTAACTCAATATTATTTTAATTAGACCTACGAAATTTGAGGTTTCCGTACATTGAGGTCGTGATTTCATTTCATCTTAGTATGAAAATCTTAAATTTTATCGGGCCTATGACAAAATTAAACTAATGCATTATGTTGTTCAGCATTAACTAAGTAAGAAGCACTATTTTCCCATCACCATATTTGATTTCACCCTGTATAGAAACGTTAAAATCACGCGCTATCTCTTGCAAGGTAACATCGGACCGCCATTAGCTTTAATTCTGACGTAGGTACTTCTCTCGCTTCATTCACATTCATCTCTATCATTGTACCTATACGCTCGTAGGTACTTCTAAAATCGGTAATAAAAATTCTTAGTCGACTTTGAACCACCCGGAACCGGACTTTCTTATCCAACACTTAATAAATCTCGAAAAACAATGCAATATTATCGGATTATTAATGACAAGCCATACAGATATACCTAGGTACTTAAAATTATCAAATTTCATGTTTAAAGTAGGTAAAAAGATCTGTTGATATGTCAACCAAGGACGCAAGACGCAACCAGAATGGCTTTCGTCATTTTTTTTCATAACTTACGTACCGAAATATAGGTGCATAATTGTATTATTTGCGGTAAGAAATACATTTCTTGAAAAGGATAATTTTGAAATGAAGCAGTCTTTTTGTTATGCTTCGGAGATGAGTTTAACAATTATATACATGAAACGTCACTCCAGCATTCTCAAATGGGGTGGTGGACTGGTGGTGACCATTCCAAGTTTTGAAACCACTTTTAGCATATTTTTACATTTTAAGATAAAGATAAAAGAGTGGTGTTGTTTGCCGTGTGGTGCCGGGTTAGAATAGCACCTCCCCATTTCTTCCCGTGGGTATCTGATTACGCTGAAGTTGCTAAACGTGGCACTGGATTTTTGAATTCATGGGGTCTGCCTACCCCTCTTGGGAATGCAGGCGTGAGAATATGTATGTATGTATGTATGTATGTAATATTGACAGGTTTAAACTTTAAGAACCTATTCATCCATGGAAGGAATGGTGAAGTGTTGTTCTAAATCGGAAACTACACGCGGAATCATTTGAAATTAATAATACAAAAAAATGCTTTCTCATGACATTATCTATTATCACTGATACCACTTCGTAATTAGTCTTAGATTCACATCTAAGCTTGCTGGTATCGTATGCAACACTGAGCTAGTCTGTGGAATAAACATTTTATTCCTAACCTCCTAGTTTTTATTGTTTTATCATTATTAATTTCAAATTAAATTTCAATGCAGTAACGGCGTTAGGGTAGAGCGCGGTTGGGCGACCGCCCAGGGCCCCGGGTAAAAGGGGCGCCACATAAACCCCTTTGTAGCCTATCGCTCTTAGTTGGGGGGAGGGGGGCATAGAACTCGTCGCCCAGGGCGCTGGTAGTGCTAAAACCGGCACTTGTGTGGTTGTGTGGTTGTGTGCATTCAATGTGTGGTCTTTTACAGTGGACAGTTGGATTGGGCTACCTCCTGTCGTTAGCGTTGTCAGCATACTCCTTGTACCAAGAACATGCCGCTTGGGACAATCAAGTCTGGATCAACTTCAACACAGCCCTGATGCGGTCTGCCTGGGTGCTCTCGCTCTGCTGGCTGATCTATGCCTGTGTCAATGGATATGGAGGTGAGAACAGTGCTAGTGTATTTGTAGTTTTTGAAAACCACAAGGCGAATTTTATAAGAATCACAAGTATTGTAATACTTTGTGCGTAAAGCTGGGTGCATGGTTTCGGGGGAGGAATAAGAACAGGTTCCGCAACTTTAGCGGTGATAGTTAAAAGTATCTCTTCGTGTCTTTATCGTATAATGGACGAGGGTATTTTTTCAAAAAATATATATGAATGTGCGCAACGACGCTGTATGGTGAAAGTGGTGCGTACCCGTCTTCCTGGAAATAGTTGACCAATCTGAGCATATGTAGGTGACGTGATATCGTCGTTTATTGGTTGACTATATTTGTAGAGTTAACCGAGTTACCGTATATACCGTATGTATTTTGTGTAGACAATACAATAACCGTAGGGTCATCCACACAAGTTGCTCAACTATGCCTAATTAAGTACAATCATGTAATAAACTTATTTTTGCACATGACATTTGGGTTTTAATGAAGAAATGAAATGAAATTTAATGTAGAAATTAAATTATTCATTTGATTTAGACGTGGTATGAAAATGTTGTAGAGGAGCCGTGACATAATGTCTGTGTGCCGTTACATGTTTAGGCGGTTTTAAATTGGTATGCATTTTTTTATATCAAGTTAGCATGTAGGCGCCATTAAAATGGAACTACAACAAAGAATAGCAGAGCAGCCTGCAACTGGTGTTTTGTTGGACTCGGCTCTACATCAATATACATTCACTGTTTTTTTCTTCCAGGTCCTATTAATTGGTTCCTTTCCCTGAAGCTGTGGAAGTTCATAGCCAGAATCTCATACGCGATGTACATTTTCCACTATCCGATGCAGTTCATGATGAGGGGAGCGAACATCATGCCGATATATTTCACATTTGAAAACATGGTCAGTAGCTACCAAAAGTTTTGAGCACTTGGTGTTTAAGCTAAGATTGACATGCAAATCGAAATAAGAGTTTCGTTTATGAACTAATGTACAATAAAACGTTATCAACGTTAGTAACGTCTCTTTTGGATATTTTAAAAATTATCACTTAAGTTCCTAGAAAAATGAACACCGACAAACTTAAAGAAAATATATTATTACCTACTAGCTTTCCGCCCGCGGCTCCGCCCGCGTGGAACTCGGTTATATTGCGGTATAAAGCACAACTATAAGAAAACTTCTCGTTTCAAACGACACACGGCGCCATCGATCTATCATCTATCGATCGGTTATCGATTGATATCGATTGATATCGATCTATCATCGATCGATTTCGATCTATCAAGCAAACTATATTTTTGTTTTCCCTCGGGAACATCAATTTTTTCCGGGATAAAAAGTAGCCTATGTCACTCTCCGTGCCCTAAACTATCTCTACCTAAAAAATCACGTCAATCCATCGCTCCGTTTAGCCGTGAAAGACGGACAAACAAACACACGTGAGAATATGTTTGTATGTATATTACATTACAAAGTAACGCCTCGTAGATATTCTTGTTTTAACTGTTAAGTAGGTAGGCTAAGATTAATATCGAACAGGCGTCTCTAATCATCAATCATCCGTCCAGTCTAAATCAAAACAAACATTAAATTATTTACAGGTGTAGATTACTACGTCAATAAAATATATGTAGGTATTATACCTAATCGTAGGTATAGAGCTCACAGCTCAGTATAGAGAGATGGCTATTAATCAGTTTTTTTTCAGTAACATTTTATAGGCTGAAATCCTAAGTTATGCATAATTATTTCAATTAAACAAGAACTATTAAAATGTATCCAGTATTGCAAATAAATTCACTGAGTCATGCATAGATGTTAAAACCTCAATTTGACTTTACTGGAATATGGAAAATTTCGAAAAATTTATCGAAAATCGAAAGGTGACAGTGATTTTTTTTCTTTCGAATAAGTAAATTGTTTGATTTTATGTTTCTGACAAGAAAAACTCAGCACTAAATATAAATTAAAAAAATGGTTGCCTGTAAAGTCGGTTTTACGGGCGAAGATTTTACGTGACAACGTCTTTTTCTCGGTAGAATATTTATTGATTTAAGACGTTGTCACGTCAACTCCCAATCGTGACAGCTGTCCATGTCTGCGTTTGACGTCTCACATGATACCATAGAGGCTTCGCACTATCGAAGCGCCACCTCCTTAACACTGCGGGCCTCTCTCTCGTTCGGTGACGTCATCGTAACGTTACCGAGCGTTACACTTTTTCATAAGTGACTCCCAGCCGCAACCTAATTTAAGACGTTGTCACGTCAAAAGTAAATATTCGACTTGCAATTTGACTCGCTCTTATCTCGATTTGTTCTTAATGCCTCTTATTTCTGATATTTTTTGTCAGTAACGATTGGATTTTTTCGGCAGTTCCTGCTGTACGCAAGCGATGTCGCGTACGCAGTGATCGTGTCCATTGCGGCCTGCGTGCTCATCGATGCTCCACTATCCACCCTCATCAGGATGGGCATGTCAGGTAAGCAAGCAATGGAAAGGTCATCAATCGTCATACAAGACAGGCCGGTCAACAGTTAAATTATCTGAAGAATCCGCCAAAGAGACGACTAAAACAGTACGTGAGCACGCGGATGGCAAAACTTCAATTGCCAGTGTTTGTTAATTATTAGATTTTCCATCATTTCCCTTTCCGTGAGAA
Source organism: Adoxophyes honmai (assembly GCA_005406045.1). NCBI lineage: Eukaryota > Metazoa > Arthropoda > Insecta > Lepidoptera > Tortricidae > Adoxophyes > Adoxophyes honmai. The sequence goes on from BHDV01063478.1 coordinate 302,757, forward strand.
ATGAAAGAAAGGCGATACAAATATTTTGTCAAATACAGTCAAAAAAACATCTTTATAGGGGTATTTATTCGATTCGGTAGCCAAATGGCAAAAAACCGACGAATTCGTCATGTCTGTCTGTTTCTCTGCCTTATCTAATAAAGGTAACGTTTTTTGCCTTTTGGCTACCTTTTTGTTTACAAATATAAGACTTAGAGCAAGTAAATAATAGAGCGAGTAAATAAAAATAAAAAAAGTAAAAGCACTAGTGCATTTTTTTTGTAGCCACGAAAAACGTCGCTTTTCGACCAATTGAATTGTATAAAAAAAGTATAGTTTAAGTACCTAAACGTTTGAACGGTAGAATAGCAGTTATTGACTGCTGTCATTTCTCGTCACTATAATTTTAAAATATGTTGCACTCATTTCACAGTAATCGCACCGCAAAAACCACCGGTAAAAGCAGCCACTCACAAAGAGACACCATCTGAAACGAAACCCTCAGAAAAAACGAAAAACGATCCGGACCCGAAGCAAGCTGAAGAGAAACCGTGAAAATAGGAGCAAGACAATTTTCGTTACGAGCTTTTTAGCATAATGTCAAAACTACTAGACTTTTTGGGTTTGTTCACTCAATTCACTAACGTAGTTCACGGATTTTTGTAAAACCATTTAACAAATCTAGTGAAATGACAAAGCGTGGCCTGTTTTTGTGATTACACTAAAAAAAATACTGAAATTTCGTCACATGACTTGAAGATTTAATGTGTAAGTCTCTGTTTTACACGTTTTCCTGTGACTTGTATAGGTAATAAACAACAGTATTCTAAGTGCTGTAAAAATACCTACATTAAAATTTACACAACTCTCGGTTGAACATTTATCAAGGCATAGATCACGTTTTAAACATGCTGAACTTTGGTATATTATATCATTATAAGTATACATTATTATGCCCCGTGTGGTGTCGGGTTTAGAATAACAGGTAGATGTATTTTAGGCGACAAGTTAGCAACCTTTCAAAAAATATGCTAGAAGTGGCCACAAAACGTGAAATAGTCATCGTTTTGTCTATGTAGCGTTTTGTGTGCTCTGCCTGCCCCATTTGGGAATACAGGCGTGATATTTATGTATTTATCTGTATTATAATATCTCATACTAAGTATATGACTTCTATAAAAAATATAAGGTACAATCAAAGAATTTGATTACTGTATCACTTTGTACCTTTTTACAAGAAATGTCACTGTGACATACGATAATATTTTTATTAATCAAAGTATGTAATATGAAACTCACTATGAAAAGGTTCAAAGTGGCACAGCTATCAAAGTCCTTGACTCTACATGTAAAAGTTAGGTTTATAGTATAGATCTTGTACTATGTATAGGAGTATTGTTTAAAATTACCTATTTTGTTAAGTCCATATGGAGTGTAAGGAGATGAAAAATAAAATGAAATACAGAAAATTTGGTGATAATTTAATTATTTACGTACATATTTTATTCATGATTAAGTAGCCCGCTCATTATCTTACAAAAATAAATTAAAATTAGATAAATAAATAACAAGAAAGACATAGACTTTTAGTAAATTAAATACCTACCTCTTATTACGAAGTCTCACTCCTCCCCTAGACCGGGACCATAAGATCAGTCTCCGGGAGATATAATATGAATTTTTGTAAGTATCCTGATCGTGTTAACAGCCAACCTTTCAAACACCCATTGAATTAACTTATTTCCTTAAGTGCATAATCCTTAAAATGAACAAAGGAAGTGTAGGATGAAACAGCTCATTGAAATAATAACTTTATCATTTACAATAGAGAGTTAATTTTAAATAAAACTGTTAGAAGATAATACTTTTTCAAAACCGATTGCGTCGTAGACAATCAGCCTCAAGGAGAACAACTGGTTAGTTACATATGCACAATAGAACGCAAAGGGTTTTTTATTCGACAGTTGGGCTGTTAATGAGACCGTAATTCGTAACACTTAAAAAAATATCCATACTATTAAACCATTTAACATCAGGTGACCCACGGCATTTTACGGCAAAGTTTCTATTTTTTTTTTCTTTAGGAGCTATGTTCTTTAACCAGCTACTAAACCTTTTAACTTTACTGTTTGTTTATTAAAGTAATCAATCCCGGAGCTTTTTTTGCAAAGTCCAACAAAAATCTATCGAAGACACTGGCATTTCAGTTCAATATTTTCTTAAATTTAATAAAAAACTTAACTTTGTATAAAAATTATTAAGTAGAGGGTAAAAACGTTAAACTTTACTTATTATAAACCTACTTACAATGATCACAGTCCCATCAAAATTATGAACTAAACTTACAATTATGTTCCTAAATTAAATAGGTACATACATTAATAATGTTAAACCTAAATCTGGCATACAATTTTTACTACTTACCTACCTATCTATTTCGAAATAACAGTTTCAGCTTGCATCACATGCAGATGCAAGATGTACCTAAAAAATCTTAAATGAAAAGCTCCAGACATCACATTTTTAAATTCCTTCGGGCAGTAAGATTGGTCCAATTATAAAGTTAAGTTTAAAATTACTCTTGTACTTTGATTTAAGTAGAACAAGTGAATAGGTATTACACTTATTTGTGTGCGCAACGATTTTATCTAAAACTGCACAACGAGATTTAAATTCTTAGGTATGTTTTTCTAGTTTGGACTGCCATACAAATCATAGAGTACCAACAAACCCACGCAAACTTATCTGCACATACGATTTTAAGGTACAATTGTCACAGTACGCTTAGCAGACATAGCATTAAGGCAAAGTTGGAATTAGGGTTTGGGAATTCCCATCAAGTTCACGGTCATTCTCCAGACGTACATTTTTCATGTCCTCGCTCTTTAAAATTATAAAATTGCAGATATTAGTATACCTTGTATTTTTAGATCGTAAAAGATATCTGTATTGAGCTGTACATGCATTTTCAAGTACATATATAAAACTCTTCTGGGAGAAAAAAATACTTAATACCCCATTCTCCTAATTTCCGCGTCGCGTCCTACTACCGAAACTGCTTACATTTAAATTTCTCCTGATGATATAGTTAAAGAAAAAACAATGTAAGCAAGTTTATTTCACATAAGAATGTATGTTTTCATTGCCAAAAAAAAATCTAATAAATACAGTAATATACCACCAAGATATCAATTGTAATCACTTTGTCTCGAAACGTATCCTAATTTCCGCGACGCTTTCTTTTTTCATCGCACAAGTCTTCTGAATGTAGGCACGGTTGTCGCTACCGCATTTCGGCTAAGCCGTCAGTCGTGCCCAAAGCCTCGTGCGGGATAGTTGTGTTAGCTGCATCGGGCAACGAGTTATAAACGTAATTATCTAATTACCGCGTTGTGGTTCACGAAATTTCTAATTACTAAGTTCACTTTTTTAAAATCAACCAGCAACTTAATTTCTCTGAGAGTTGGAGAACACATTAAAGTTCGCAATATTTAATAGATAACAGATTCTGGAGATTATTGCTTGATTCTATAAAAAGTTATTTTTTGTTTTTTAAGAATCCCTAATTTCCACGTCTAATTCACGCGTCAAAAGTGAGCGCGGTAATTAGAATAGGTAGTAAATTACACTGATAAGTATGTTTATATCCGTACTACTTGTTGTTTTTTTGTTATGTTATTCTATGTAATTGTTTTATGTGCAATAAAGAGTCATACAATACAATATACAATACTAATATATAAATGTGAAAGTGTGTTTGTTTGTTTGTTTGTCCGTCTTTCACGGCTAAACGGAACGATGAATTGACGTGATTTTTTTTAGGTAGAGATAGTTTAGGACATAGTGAGTGACATAGGCTACTTTTTGTCTCTTCAAAACCCCCCATTTCCCTAAAGTGAGGGGTGGAAGTTTGTGGAGAATTCAGCAATTTTCAATGTAGAAAGCTATAAATTGGTATGTGTGCTATCTCATCTGTGCTACCCCGAATTTAACGCGAGCGGAGCAGCGGGCAAAAACTAGTATATAATAGTTCATAGAATAATATTAGACCTACTATAGAACCAACTGATTCCTGACCCACCGCAAAACGTTATCACAATAAACGTCATAAACATTTCCTCTGTCAAGCAACGCAATCTCACTATGACGTTCACTGTGAATAGGTTCTATGGTGGGTCAGGAATCAATTGGTTCGATGGTACATGTATGTGTATAGACGTAACATATTATTATCTACTTATCCTGTGTGGTGTCGGGATAGAATTACACTCTTTCATTTCTTCCGCGGATGCTGTAAGAGGCGACTTAGGAAATAGGTTTAGGTATGCTTTAGGCAACAGGCTAGCAACCTGTCACTTTTACACTATCTCTTTCATCTGTTTTCAAACTTAAAATCATGCTAGAAGTGACTGAGAAGTGTGAAATAGCCATAATCAATTAATCACTACATACATACACACAATTACGCCTGTGTTCCCAAACGGAGTTGGCAGAGCACACGAAACATGAAACGGTCAAAACAATGATTATGACTATATCACGTTTCTCAGCCACTTCTAGCATAGGTTTAGGTTCGCAAAGATGGAAGAGGTGGAATAGTGACAGGTCCAAATTATTTCTTAGCGCCCTTTTTGTAATTCAAGCATCCAACAAAAGTAAAATATTCTATTTAGCACATCGCATTTCTAATTCACGAGTCATGTAAAAGTATAAAATTCTAATTACCGCGGCGTTTTTCTAATCACCGCGTCGTTTTTCTAATTACCGCGTCATGTAAATTTTCAATCGTTTATAACTGATTAACCGTTAGTAATTACAAAGTGCCCCATAAGCGTCTAAGTTTCAATGATCGTCAAGTTACAATATCTGAAATAAAATTCATTGAAAAGTTAGTAGAAAAAAAGCGGCGCGGTAATTAGAAGTCTGGAGAATGACCGTTCAAAGTCCCGGGACACGAGACAGCCAACAGTCAAAGTTTTTTTTGTTTTTTTAGGGGGGTTCCATAAAACTGTTTTAAGCTAGTTTTTTGTGTACTTCGAGACCCGAGACGTCCCGGGATCCAAACCCTAGTTGGAATGCATTGAAACGATACGATATTTTACATCCTGACTGGCACATTCACTTTTGTTTTGGTTAGGTCTATAAATAATATGGTTGGTTGATGGATGGTTTTTGTTTTGACATTCGTAATTCAAAATGTTCTCTTCAAACATTCAACTCGATGTACTTATAAGGGTTAATATTAACAAAATTTCTCTAAATTAAATCGTCTTAGAATATACTCAAACTGATCTTTTCACGTTGCGCCGCAGCGTGAAGTAGGCAAGCAAGCGAACGCACACTATCGAGGCGAACAGCACGCCGATGTCGAACCAGAAGTTGTCCAGTTCAAACCTGAACAGCTTTATTACTTCCTTGGGATGCCTGTAAATAAAAAATAAAAAGTATTACTAAATGGAAAACGAATGAGATCTATAAAGCTCAGTTTCAAAAGAATGTGCGTTTGTATGAACATTGTCACTTTTTTTACTTGTCTCTATTATGTATAACTGTTTTAGGAGAGTGGAATAAAAAACCGGAAAATAGCTACATCGCGTAAACTAATGGAGCGGTTGTGACAAAAATAATTCGCTCCAGGAACAGTCGGTTAGATTACAACAAATATAAAATTTACCAGATACCTAATAACGAAATATGTAATAATAAAACATCAAAAAAAGATCTGCGAAATAAAATATCTAGTAAATAATCTTTTTAGTCGCTGCGAATCGTGAAATAGTCATAATCATAATCATGGTTTTGTCTATGTCACGTTTCGTCTGTTCTGCCTACCTCTTTTGGGATGATAAACATGAGTGTATAAATGTATATTTCTACCGATTGAAAATCGGTGTTTAAACACCATTAAATAGTTCGATGTAATTATTATTCGATCAAATGAAACAATATGTACCTATTGTTATAAAGATAATTGCAATTAGTTTAAAAGTTTGTCAAAATTCAAGGGTTTACCACATTACACTCACCTCATATGGCAATATATCTTTTCGTCCGGGCAGTGCAGCGGCGCCCGGTTGTACGAGTACACGCTGAGCATGAGGGCTTCGAACGCGTAGCGGATGAAGGAGCCGTAGGATATGATCTGCATCACGTACGCCATGTGCGAGAACAGCACCAGGTAGCCCCCGAACACCAGCATCGCGCACGTCGATATGGCTCCCAGGAACGTGCCGTTCTGTAGTTAAAAATTCCTTTCAATATCGCTGTTAACACATTCACGACCAAGCCTTAAATCAAGTAATCTGCGCAGAACCGAGTAGTCTATAGCTAGTAAGTACTAAATGAGCTCTGCCACCGGGTTCTCGGCGTCTCGCGAACGTTATGAAGAACCCGGGTGCCGGGTCCTTAGTTCTGAAGGTGTTAAAAATACTACGGCCATAACAAATATGCAGTCGTAATGTCATTCACCAAGTTTTTGGTTAGGATTTGTTTCTTATACCAATAGGTAACTTGATAAACTTGAATTCAAGACGCAAGCACGCAATAAATAAAAAGCTAAACAAAACTTATTCATAACATAAGATTCGCTCATAGTGAAATAAAATGGACACACGTTTTTATACCGAGAAAGAGCGATGACGCATCGCTTCCGATGATGAATCAAGAATTGGGCCGAAACACGTCGACCTAATCTCGATGTATCCGTTTGATTTCTCTAGGAGTATTCATTCGTTGCCAGTAATAATAATAGCAGTAGTTCTGATATTATCATGACATGGCCAACAAAAATCGGTTTATAAAATTTTGAAAGGCTGAGATATACTTAATACCTACATAGATACTTACTTACGTATACGAATATTACGACGATATGTATTATTAGTTACTTTATACTCGTGTATGTATGTACATAATATTATGTAACTCTTTATTGTACAAAATAACAAACAAAACAAAACATAAATACAAAGGCGAACATATCCCTTAATTTTAAGGAATCTCTTCCTGCTAGCCTTCAAGCGATTGACAAAACATGTGAAAGTAGAGTAAACACACAGAGAAAGTTGAGAAAAAAAATACCATTAACTTGAAATAAAATCATTACTTAATATTATAAATCAGAAAGTGAGTTTGTTTGTTTGTTCCGCTTTCACGCCATATCTACTGAACCGATTGCTTTGAAATTTTGTACACGTAAAGATAGAAGCCCGGATTAAATAATAGGGTACTTTTCATCCCGGAAAAAAAATGATGTTCTCGAGGGAATGTTCGCTTTAAACCGCAATATAACCGAAATCCACGCGGACTTCGTTCGCGTAAATTTCGGATTTTGGGGTCGTAGGTTTCTGAGCCTATTCATTACAAACAAACAAAGTTTTCCTCTTCATAATTATTGTAGATGTAGATATCTAAACCCAAATATTTAACGGAATCCTCTTTTTTTTTTAATAAAATGTAGCCTATGTTACTCGTGGATAATGGGGCTTTCGAATGGTGCAAGAATTTTTGAAAACGGTCCAGTAGTTTCTGAGCCTATTCATTACAACCGAACAAACAAACAAACAAACAAACAAAGTTTTCCTCTTTATAATACTAGTGTAGATTAGTCGTCAAATATATTATATTATTTGCATAGTAATTAATAATAAGATATAAAAAATAGAGGGCTGGGAAATGCTTTTGATAAGACATCGTGCCATTATGAGACAAATATAAAGAAAGACAGATAATACCAAGCACGCATAAGTGACGTCGCGAACAACCCGGATACGTTCTGCGTTCCTAAATAAAATACTAATGGGCAACGGTTACTTACATACAAGGTCTGAGCTTGTATTCGAGACAATTAACATGACATTTACCTAGAGCTATACGTAAACTTGCACGCAGGGTAGTATTTTTTTTTCTAAATTTGAATTTGTATTTGAATCTGAATTTGAACATCATAAAAAAAAAATCTTGTGTGAATATTTCCGTTACCAGACTTTTGATCATACAGTCTAAGAGGGTTCGTAGAACTAAATAAACTGCGTACTTGATAGAATTTATATGAAAAATTCGGGACATTTTTATTTTAGATCGATATTGCCACGAGCACGAAATCGATTCTGAGCACGAGAGGCATAAAATTTTCAAATAAAAAAAAATAAGTATACAGGAACTATTGTGGTCCATTGGATACGCTCACATCCGCTGTTGCATGCTGAATTCAGGAACAGAAAAGTACTTCGAATTTGTAAACATAATGAGGAGGTTGTTAACTTAGGGAAAATACGCAAAACAAAAGCGAGTTCAATATCGTAACCACATCACAGCGGCGCATTCGAGTAGAACCCATGTGCTCGCAAAAAATACGGAAATCGAAGCATCGATGCCGTGAATACTTTATGTGTGACGTTGCTACTCGCTGCATACTTAACCCGTCACTATAAAATGCCTACTCGTCATTATCATGTTCCACTTAACTTATCTCTGTCGATGAAAGTGAGGCAATCACTAATCGTTTTCCAATCTATGAAGATAACTATTGAATACTAAACTAATCACTGCAGGTGTCTTAGATAAATCGTTTGTTTGTAACAACTACGCACCATGATTTTTATCTGTTTTATCAGGATAAAAATTCCATAGATAAAGTATTTATTGCGTGTTACCAACAACAATGGAATTATCCCAAAACACTGTATTTTTTAATTATGAAACTACGAATTTTTCAACGACTGAGTTTCCGCTGATCGCTAACCGACTAAACAACATAATGACATAATGTTATCACAAGTGCACAGCAATAATTACTTTTTCCTAATCCTAAACTATCTTTCCTAGTCACACCTACCTACACCTCCCGAGGGATGCGTTTTTTACCTTAAATGTTACCCTTTTTTATCTAACGGACGCTGTCATAGCTGGGCATTAACTCGTTAACTAACGAAGTTAACATTTTGACTAACGGATTAACTTTTAAGTTAATTTAAAAACAGCTTAACGAACTCATTAACTTCCGTGAACATTCAGAAGTCCGTTAATCGTTAATCCAATGCCTACTATTCACCGAATGGCACCGCGGCGCGGCGAATAGATTCAGACAAGTTTAGTGCTGAGCGGCGAGTGCCGCAAGTGAAACGAAAACACTTTGCGAGTGAGAAAACTGCGCATAGATATCTTCCAGAGCCACAACCCAGGTTTACTAACTTAACAACAGAATAAAAAAAAGTTTTTTTTTTACTTTTTAACGGATTAACGATTAACGTTGACTTGTTTTAATTCTTCCGAAATTTAACGCTTTAACGTTTAACGAAGCTAACTCTTTTAGTAACGGATTAACGGTTAACGAAGTTAACTGAGTGATTAACGGTGCCCAGCTATGTCAACTATGTCGATGTAGTAAGCCTTTTTACATTATTAACTTTGAGCTGCGATACTTTCGTATAGCTAGTTCCACTAGAGTTGAGGTCACGCACACTAGAACATGTCTTGTAATGACAGCGGGATTTTGACATTCAGTCGTTCAATTTGTTCATTTTCCTTTTATACAATCAGTTATTCTTGCTATTGTGTGTGTAATCATTCACTTCAACTCCCGTGGAACTACCTATAAGTAAGAAGCACAATACTTTTGTTAATATTTTGTGTTTAGCTTACGTGTGTGGGTCTGCTATGGGTTGGTAGCATAACTCTACGAGTGGCAGGCGCAATTTCCTGTCGAGAACACGTCAGGTGACGTGGCCCCCACGGATGGTCAACCAGGCGCTTGCGACTCCAAGGGATATACAGTCGCGAACCGGGATTGTTGAGCCACTTGCCACTGTTCGCAATTTAGACGTGTAACCAATGACCGACGTGACCGACTAGATGTTAGCTATTGGATTAGTATTACACGACCAAGTTACAAACATAGGTAAGTGGCTGAACAATCCCGGTTCGTGATGGTACGTACGATAGGGTTGACACAGGTGCCGATGATGTTGCCCATGGCGTCGGCCAGCAGCGTCACGTGCGCCAGCACCAGCACGTACATCAGGAACCGCGCCAGCTCCTGCGGCTGCTGCGTCAGGAAGTACGACGGCGCGGAGAACACGAACGAGAACCAGATCTAGGAGCACCAGTTACAAGAATAAATTCACACACACACATCACGCCTCCATTGCCAAATGGGGTTGGCTGAGCACACGAAACGCTACATAGGGAAAAACATGACTGCTTCACGTCACGTGGCCACTTGTTGCATGTTTTTTATTTTTAGGTTTTAAGTTGGCCGGTATAATAGTGACAGGTTATTATCCTAATCCTATCCGCGTGGGAACTATAGCCCAAGCCCTCTCATACTGAGAGGAGGCCTGTGCCCTGCAGTGGGACGTATATAGGATGATGATGATGATAATTATTATCCTAATAATAAGTTCAAAGAATTATTTGTAGTCTTACAACAAAAGTAGGTCCGACTGGCTACTAATAACATCAAACTATCATCAGACTCCATTCTTTACATCGAGATTAGCTCAACATGTTTCGGGCCAATTCCTGACCCATCTGGTAGCAATGCGCCACGGCAGCGGATAGACGCGCCGTCTTCAGCGTGACTGCTTGACGAAACTGACAGCGGTTCACAAATACCCACATTTTCTCAATAAAATTCTCTAACATTGTCAAACGTCGGGCATGATGGGTTATGAATTATTGTCCCGAATCATGTCGAGTTAATCTCGATGAAAAGACGCGAGCGTATTCGATTTATTTCACTATTAGTCAGATCAGATATGAGAATGAGCGAAGTTGGATCAGAACACGACGAATACGGTGAAGTAACTGGCCACAAAGTTTGCACATCGGTCTTTTGAAAGAAACAGTCGCCATAACGTAAGTTAGAGCGAGACAACGCTCTACAACATCTGCGTTTGCCGAGAAGGCCGATGTCACAGTATTACAGTATTCCCTAGAGATATTGTAATAGGTACTGTGCCGATGTGTATTCTTAGTGGCCGAGTACTGTAAGTATAATTAGATGAGGACAATAAGTTAAGTCAGGTTCAATAGAAAAATATTTGCTTTAAATTACACTGATGATGAGCAACAAGGAAAATTGGTAAAATAGATTTAGATTAAATTGCAAGTTAATATGACCAGTTAAAAATAAATTAGATTAGGTTAGGTCATTACAAATTATAGTCATCATAATTTATAACATCATTGCGTCATTTATACGGATAAATTTAAAAATTTTGTTAGTACAACAGGGGTTAGCATCATTTTCCTCAAAATATTTTCCTCTTATAAGTAGTTAGACAATAAATTACCTGCACCGGTATACCGCTGACCAACTGTGCGATGTAATAAGTTCGTAGATTGTACCAGTTATTGAAAGTTTCTTTCTTGATGATAGCCAGTTCAGCGGGAACTAAAAAATGAGAGCATAATCCACTATTATATACAAAATGTACATACCTAGCGAATCTAATTTAAATTCACACCCATATTTTGAGTACGTTACAAAGTCTGGAACAAGCTACGCGTAAGGAAACATCTACCTAAATATATAAAAGGAGAAACTGACTGACTGACAGATCGACGCACAGCCTAAACGGCTAAACGTAGGAACTTGAAATTTGGAAAGGACGTAGCTTAGGTACCGTAGAGGTGCACTAAGAAAGGAATTCCCGAAATTCCTACGGGAACGGGTATTAGCGGGAAAATCCCGTTGTATGAAAAATCTAAACCGCTTAAGTTAGACGCTTGAAATTTGGCATGCAGGTGCCTTAGTAAACTTAAAGCTTAGTTGCAACAGTATATTGCGAAATTCCCACTGGAACGGGAATTAGCGGGAAAATCCCGTTGTATGAAAAATCAAAAACCCCTTAAGTTAGATGCTTGAAATTTAGCATGCAGGTACTTTAGTAAACTTTAGGCTTAGTTGCAACGGGATATTGCGAAATTCTCACGGGAACGGGAGTTCGTGGGAAAATCCCGTTGTATGAAAAATCTAAACCGCTTCAGTTAGTCGCTTGAAATTTGGCATGCAGGTGCCTTAGTAAATTTAAAGCTTAGTTGCAACAGTATATTGCGAAATTCCCACTGGAACGGGAGTTGGCGGGAAAATCCCGTTGTATGAAAAATCTAAACCGCTTCAGTTAGTCGCTTGAAATTTGGCATGCAGGTGCCTTAGTAAACTTTAAGCTTAGTTGCAACAGTATATTGCGGAATTCTCACTGGAACGGGAATTAGCGGGGAAATCCCGTTGTATGAAAAATCTAAACCGCTTAAGTTAGACGCTTGAAATTTGGCATGCAGGTACCTTAGTAAACTTTAAGCCTGGTTGCAACAGGATATTGCGAAATTCTCACGGGAACGGGAGTTAGCGGGAAAATCCCGTTGTCTGAAAAATCTAAACCGTTTCAGTTAGTCGCTTGAAATTTGGCATGCAGGTGCCTTAGTAAACTTAAAGCTTAGTTGCAACGGGATATTGCGCCATTCCTACTGAAACGGGAATTAGCGGGAAAATCCCGTTGTATGGAAAATCTAAACCGCTTAAGTTAGACGCTTGAAATTTGGCATGCAGGTAAAATGGAAATAGTCGAAGGGATAAGGAGTGATTGACATAGGCTACGTTTTGTCTTTTTATAATCTATCACTTCTCTAAAATGAGGGTTGTAAGGTTAATATGGAGCATTCCGCAGTTTATCAATGTTTTCTATATAGTTTATGCCTAGAATCTTTTTATCCTATTCCCAAATTGAAAGACATAATACAATATACATATCGTATTCAAATAATTCTTAGATCTCTTCTGTGTCATTCCGAATTTAATGCGAGCGAAGCCGCGGGCAAAAGCTAGTAAATTATAAATAGCAAGTAGTCAATCTACCGGAAGCTTACATTTAAGGACGCCGGGCATGAGTGAGGTGTAGAGGAGGTAAACAACGGAGATCATCAGGTAACCAATGTTGGTCAAGGTCTTGGAGCCATCACTGCCACAGTGGCCCATGATGAGCGCCAGCAGGATCCCCATGAAGATGTGCGTCAAAACCTTCAGGTGAGTCACCGTCTGTACGGAAAACATTAATGATCTGATTAATTGTTTCTAAAAGATTAAATACCTAAAGGATATCTACGCAGGACCCTGGTATTATTGTAGCAGCTGTAAAGATCTGGCTTGTTTGTGTGTGTGATAGCTATCACTTAAGCTTTACATTCACAATCAATAACAATAACAACCGAAGGGTCAAATGATAGCAGTTTGTTCTTAATTTTATTAACCCACATTCTCAGTCGCTTCTTACAGCATTCATGGAAGTAGAGGTTTAATTCTAAACCCAACACAACGTGGGGGGCGTGGTAGGTGAAAGATGTATAAAAATCGTAAAAATTACATAAAGGTAAACCAAATTAAACGATGACCACTAAAATACAGAAAAATGTTTAAGGCTGTAAATTGCTCCCTAATCTGGTAGTTCCTAATAAATAACTCAAGCGTTCGTTACTCACCCAATCCCTATATTGTTGTGTAAAACATCTCTTAAACAGTACTCCTAACTTGTAAAGTTCGTGAGGTTCATTGATAGCAACAGTACTCTTCCCGTAAGAAAAGACGGGAGTCTTTTCGGCCACGGGCAGCGCTGGCTGCACGGCGCGCGTCCAATCCGCTTTGCAGCTCTCGGATGCTAGAACCTCGTTAAAATTTCCATATTCGCCGTTCGCAATTTCCAACACTGAAAAGAGAAAATATGGAAACAATTTAGAAACACTTCAGATAACTTTCATCATTTGAGGGAAGACGTAATAGACAGAAGAGTAGAGGAAAGGAGAAGGCCTAAGGAAAGAAGAAGAAACAAAGAGACTTACAGTCCCCGGCATCTTATGAGGCAAGATTTTAAGTAGTGGGGGTAAGTGGAAAAAGCAGTGCATGAACTTACCTTCACTATGGTCCATTCAGGATAACATTAGACTTTTAACAATCAAATCCGCACACATTTTTAAGTATAGCTAAGGCGTCGCCGCAATTGGTAATACAGTTTGTATTGACAAAATTAAAACAGACAGTAACAAGTGTTATTGCAGTAATGATTTCAAGTTTTACCTTTAGATGCCTGAGATTTTTTTTTACTTTATCCGTTAAAAGTCCAATGTTATCCTGAATGTCCATACCTACTTAAAATCTTGCCAAGCAGACCAGCTGGTATTACAGGGGGAAAGCATGATGCCAAGCGTGTAACTCACAAGTAACAGAGGGTCGATCACATGCACCTTGTCTTGGCTTAATTAATGCATAATAAATTTTTATTATATAGTCTTTGGCAAAAATGTCTTTTGATTTTGCGTTGTCATGTGAGATGTTTGATTGACACAAAGAAAAATGTGTTAGTTAGTTTCTGTACAATTATATTAATTCAAGACAATTTATAGGGCTGTGACAATTTGTAGTGACAGGTTGCTAGCTTTCGCGTAAAGTATACCATAACCTATTTCCTTAGTCGCCTCTTACGACGTTCAAAAGATCTATTATTTCTAATATTCCGAAAGCTCTTGACCTTAAAAGAATTAATAGATACGTACTGTAGTCAGCAGGATTATGGTATTTAGGGCACTGCAGACCAACGCTGGAGAGGTAAGGCACTGTGTTCTCGCTCGCGCCGTGGTAAACGCACATGCCTTCCGCCAAAACATATACCTGAAAAGCAAAAAAAAATCGTAGCAACATTGGAAGAACAAAGATAAAGGGCACTCAATGTTTAGACCTTAGATTAGACCCTGGGATATTGTTGCCTGCGGATAACAACCGCAAAGCTAAATTTGTTTATGACCCGATTTGGAAAAATACTTACTTACTCAAGGAAAAAACATGTTTTTATCCTTTTGTTGAGACCGCAAGATTTAACAACGTAACCACTATTTAAACCTGAGTACCTATAAAATAAATGTCATTGCTAATAACATGTCCATGTGACACATTGTTTACAAAATGGAAAATTAATTAAGTTATTTTATTTTTATTTCTGTCGCACACGAAACTGTATGCTTGACGCTGTAAAACGCGTGAGTTAGACTACCTATCACTTTCTGACGTCTCTAGTTAGACAGTGATAGTTAGGTATAGTCTATTTGATGCGCAACTCTACTCGCACTTTGCTTTGTAAGGCCCATAGGCCATAGCACACGGCGTATTTTATACGAGCGGACGACGCGCGTATTAAGAACGCGCGTCTTCGGCGCCGTAGACGCTGATTGTTGCGTTTGCATTGATGATAATTACAAGCGCGCGCATGAAGCGCGTATACGCGCGTTTCATGCGATACAAACGCGCGTACAAAGGAGCGAATCTCTGATCAAAACGCAAAGGCTATGAGCAACTACAGCGCGTATACGCGCAGTATAGGCGCGTTTCACGATCACACCGTGTGCTTAGGTTAGAAGGTTGCGTTCAAATCTCGTTTGAAGCGCGTATAAGCGCGTTATCTGTGCGTCGACTGCGCGTTTTAAAAGCGCCGTGTGCTATGGGTCTTAAGCCGGCCGGTATATCCCGACTTTTAAGATATGCGTAAAGCTACTATACACATAAATGAATCGCTGTAAACTTCTCAATATTCTTCATGGACAACTAAGGTAACCTCTAAATTAGGTTAACATTGTTTAGTGGATTATCCACGCAAACAAACTTGACCCTTTGACCTTTAATTGGGTTGAAGGACAAGCAATACCTACGTGTGTTTGAGTACGATTTCATCATCATCAAGGAAGTAAAAACAATTTGTATAAAAATAAAGAATCATTTTCTATAATGGCCAAGGGTCATGAACTTGTCATGTACCATCAATATGAGGACGTAATTCTTTACTTGCGTAGATACTAGATACGACGCAGATGTCGTTTCCTACTTTTTGTCTGGGAACACCTAATTTATTATTTACTTAATGAAACTTAAAAAAAATATTAGTCACAATGACAGTGTAGGCTTGTCTCTTAGCTTTATTAATGTTATAGGTGAAAAACTTAGCTAAGTCACATGTTGTATGTGTAAGTAACGTGTATAGGTGAAAAACTTAAGTAAGTCACCTGGTGTATGTGTGAGCGATGTGTACGAATAGACATTCTATTTTCAAAATTTGTAACATGTCGTATGGTTTGCAAACTCATTATTCTTGATTATCTTTCAAGTTTAATTATTCCTGTCCACTTATGATTGACATGACTGTCGCAATACGGTATAAATAGTTCTCAATTTAAAGTAATTGTTTTCGGATTTTTTACATCGTTCATTGCAAACTGTACCTACACAACTACATACAACAGGTGACTTACTTAAGTTTTTTACCTATACCGATTCTACGCTTTATTTGGAAATAACTGACACCCTCTTAACCCTAAATTCCTATCAAATAACCAAACTTTTTTTTAAATCGGTCTTTTTTCCATACAAATAAACAATAATCAATAAATCCTTCTAGAACATTTTCGCACTCTGATTTTTACGGTAATATAATGACACGAAATTTGTACACGCTAAAATACTACGAATCCAGCAAGACAAGGACATCACAAACTTTAAATGAACTGCGCGGCGTGCTTGTAAGGGACAGAGAATAGGGCGGAGCAAACGTAACATAGCTCCATTGAAGTATAGGTTATAGAAGTGACAACGCAAACAAAGTCTGTGGAGCAAGCTCGACAGCGCGGGTCGCGCGGGGCGGGGCTAACGAGTCATAGATTAGATGCAACGTCGCCGTCATGTAGATGCGACACTTTGTTGCTGGGATTCATTCGGTTGCGTATCAATCGAATATTCCGCCTATTATTTGGGTAGCCCTATTATAGTAAAGCAAATTTAAAGAGGTCGACGGATAATGATAACAATATGTAATAGGTAATATATTACCTAGGATGTATTGTCGATCAAATAAATAATTTACAATTTTCTAAGACTGTTCACGAATATAAACAGTAAGGCTGACTAATAATAATTAAGGGGGCTCCCATTGAAAAACGTGGTTATTTTTTGCTGTTTTTGGTACGGAACTTTTCGTGCGCGAGTGCGACTCGCACTTGGCTGGTTTTTTTCAATTAACACATGACATAATATATATATGTTTTTATCTTGTAAAAGTTATAAAAAATTTAAATGCATGTGGCTGTTGCTTATTATCAGGGATCGAATAATTTGCACAAAATCAGACATTCGAGTAGATTTAAGATACTTGTATGTGTTAGGTTTGGCAGGTTGTTACAGTCGAGTTCATTAATATATGAGCAAAACTGAGGGTTCAAAAATATCTGTACACCTTTATGACATTGACAATAAGGTGCAAAAACTTACATATTTGGCATTAGTCTGCTCATATATTTATGAACTCGACTGGACCTCTGTATTCTAAGGTGATTGTTTCAAAGACTTTGTTTATACCTGATCAAACAACGCGTAGATGGAGGCTGAGGGTTGGTGCACGGTGCAGACGATGGTCCGACCAGACCGCGCCAGGTTCTTCAGCATCTCGATACACTGGGCTGACGTCACGCTGTCCAACCCGCTGCAAAACCAAGATGCAAATCATCAGGAATGTTCGAAAAATAAGTAAATTAAATACATGATAATGTAACAACACCGAAGTGGCATTATTCAGTTTTAAGTTACTTAAATTTAGAATAACACATCTCTATTACCTGGAAGCCGTAAGAGGCAACTAACGAGACTAAGTTAAGCCATTATTGTATAACTTAGGTATAAACTAATTTTTTTATAAAATTGGCTATGAAAAATGGAATATGTAGTAACAGTTTTAACTAACGTCCCTACGTTTGTGGATAAAGTCATGAAGAATGTAATGTAGTGTAGGTTACCTAGTAAGTTCCGAAACAATTAATTTAAAACTTATTAAAATCAGTTATTTAAAAACAACCACTCTATAATTTTTTACCACGAGTAAATTTATTTTGGTCTCGTTTCCCACGATTTGCGACATAATGTAAGTTTCTAGTGTTTTTAATTGACTTTTCAATTGCCATTTAACTGTGTCGATTTATAAGTACTGATTAGAAGAATTTAGACGCCTAGCAGACCTAAGTAATGCACTCCTAATGTAAAGTGCAATAACTATATAAGTTTAAGCCACCTTTGAGAAAAGGTGTGTTAAATATTTATTTAACTTTTGATTCGTTTGTATCTCCTTTATTATTCATTATGTCGACTGAAACTTTGAACTAAATATTAATAGTGTTGTTTACATACATACATACATATCGTCACGCCTCTTTCCCACAGGGGTAGGCAGAGACTACTTTGTTCCACTCGCTACGATCCTAACATACCTCTTTTGCTTCATCCACAGTGTTGTTTAGGTTAGTAGTAATATTATATCAAATTAAGTATTATCTATTTATTGAATTATTATTATAAAACTGAGGTTATGCGCTTACGCTTAGGATAGTCCAATGCATAACATGGGATATTTACAAGACATAACAGTACTAATTACTGTTGTTATCGCGGTTTATTCGCGATAAGTACTGTAATTAGTACATTTATGTTACTTTACTTTTCGCGAATACTAATTACAGTATTTAGTGAGATTTACAAACTATACAAATCGCAGTTATAGTAAGTAAACAATAGCAAACTATTTCTTGAATGCTTACTAACAGTTTTGATTAGTAATGCTATTTAATATAATAGTGAGTATTATCAGTTTAAACATAACTAAATAGAGTTACCGCATCCTTTATAAGTAAAATCACCAGCGATTAAGTAAGTACTTCAGATATTGAATTTCGGAATAGGAAACGCATAACCGTCGTAGATACGTAAAAAATATTTAAAAAATATATAAAACTCGTCGTGCTGATTACGAATATGTATACAACTACGTTTCAACCATACTCGTAACTCGAGTTATTGCTTTGAAAGGGAGGACTGTTACTGAGTTGGTAGGTATTTCTTATTACAATTATTAAAGCTCAGTATACCTGTGTAGATTACTTTTAACCTCTAATACTCTCGATTTCAAACATTCGAATAAGTATTAGAAACTAATTCTAGAAAGCGTAAAATAGTAGAAGGTTATTTTTTTTTCGGTACATACTAAATTGACATTTAATGTCATGAAGGTTAATCAGATACAAACAAGTATTCATTTAAATTACAACTATTACTAATGACTGGCAGTTTTTATTCGAAAAACATCTATTCTATTTGTGATTTTACATAATTAGAAAACTAAATGAACATTGTTTTTACATTTTCAAGCGCTGTGGTTAAGGAAGTAACATCTAGGTATGTACCTAATTCATAAAAACAATCACGCTACGAGTTAATTTTTATAACAAACCAGCTATTCCACGCGACTCCGTCTGAGTGGAGTCCGCTAATAGATATACTGCGGTAACCTAAACACTGTAGGTACGTTATCCATTTTCCAAAGAGTTGACTTCTGTTTAATATGACCGACGTTATTGATGAGAGCCTAACTTAAAATGGACACTTAAGAGGATAGGAGTCGCACCACTTCTCCATACAAACGTAGTCCCCTATTTTCTCCGTGAATAATGACATTAGAGCAAACATTTTTTACATTATATTTGTATCTGTTGTGGCTATGCCCCTACGATTTGCTTTTATCGATATTCTAAATAAAAAAAAATTTAGAAAATCGATAAAAAGCAAATCGTAGGAGCATAGCCACAACAGATACAAATTTAAAGAATTTTTTTATTTTGCTTTAATGTCATTATTCACGGAGAAAACAGGGGACTACGTTTGTACGGAGAAGTGGCGCGACTCCTATCCTCTTAAGCTCCAAAAGCATTGACAGGGGAAGCGAGGCGGCGTGGCATGTTAGCGTCGCGGTTTCGGTTGTTATACTCGAAATCATATGAAGAACCGCGCATCGCACCAGCCGGGAAACAAGCGTTTCGTTCGTAACTTTGTTCAGTCGAGTTCATAAATATATGAGCAGACAATTGCCAAATATGTAAACTTTTGCACCTTATTGTCAATGTCATAAAGCTGTACAGATATTTTTAAACCCTCAGTTTTGCTCATATATTAATGAACTCGACTGTTCCATCACGCCACCGCACCGCGCCGCCCCGCTTCTGCTGTCAGTACGTTTGGAGCATTATATTTCCAATACTAGGCGTTTTTCTGGGATAAAGAGTTCTATGTCCTATCTCGGAACTGTAACTTTCCTCTATACTCAATTTCGTCGCGAATGGTTCAGAGCACGGGCGTAGCCAGGATTTAGTTTTGGGGTTGATGAAAAAAATGGGCCAAGTGCGAGTCGGACACCAAAAAAAATCACGATTGTTGTATGGGAGCCTGAACTTTTCGGGGGAGGTTTGAACCCCCCAAACGGGGCCCCTGGCTACGCCCATGGTTCAGCGGTTGAAGCATAAAAAGGCAGAGTGAGTTCACATTTCGATTCAGACCCACCATAGTACCTACCAATTAAAATTAGTGCATTGTATTGTATTGTACACATACATACACATACATATTCTCACGCTTGTATTCCCATGAGGGGTAGGCAGAGCACATTAATTCAAAAATCCAGTGCCACGTTTATCAAATTCAGAACCAGATGGTTAAACGAGATATTGGGTTGACAGGTTGCTAGCCCATCACCCACAATACACTAACCCTTTCCCAGAGTCGACTCTTACGACACCCACGGGAAGAAAGGGGGAGGTGCTATTCTAACCCGGCACCACACGGGATAGTATTGTATTATATGACTCTTTATTGCACATAAAACAATTACATAGAACAATATTAGGTACAGAAAAAAATAAACGTCACAGTGACATTGCATGGCTCGACAAAGGAAATCAATTACGTTTATTGTGTCTTCGCTCTACTGTAACCTGTTCACTATTAATTTGCAGGTGGTATATTTCCAGCAGGGTTCGACCAGATCTCCGCCAATCCCAACCGCCAATCTGTCTAGTAATCGCTTACCATCATGTGACCAACTTTAACTCTTTTGCCTTCGTTCTGATAAAAGAAAATAACGTTAAATTAAAAGTAGGGATACATACGTGGTAGGCTCGTCTAAGAAGACTACGGGAGGGTTATCGATGAGCTCCAGCGCTATGGAGAGCCTCTTCCTCTGTCCTCCAGAAAGGTTCCCGCTTCGCGTCTTCTCAGTTCCAGACAAACCCAGGTCGTGTAGTACTTCGCTTATCTGTAAAAGTACGATAAACTCTCTTTAACTTCATCGACAATTATTCTCTGTCGTCTGCCCACCAATAACGACGTGTTTGATTTGCGACATTATATTATTAATCCCTATTAGGACTTTTCCGGCTTCGCACAGCAAAATTGATATGTATTTTCTAAATGTAATTATGACCTCAGAAAACATGCGCTGAGTCTCTAAGTTATTCAACCTTTGGATCGCGACACTCTAGCCTCAAGCGGGTCGCAATGCCTCTGCAAAGAGGTCACAGGGCAGGGGTTTCAAATTTTCAAACTTAAGCAAAACAAAAATGCACAATCATCAACAAAGATGTTGGTTAAATTATATTATTTTAAATATGTCAAAAACTTACAATAAAATACAATTAGAAATAAAAATAAACTTAAGCCTAATAAACTTAAGCTAGTCAAAGAGGCCCCCCCGAGTTGCCCCCGGCGCAAAGGCACCCATCACACTCGCCGCGTTACCCCGTTGAATGGCGATGGACAACCTTTGCACCAGGTACGAACCCGCGCGAGCCTCCGATTCCCTCTCTCTAATTCTATGTCCCACTTCCCGAATGAAATCGATAGCATCCGATCCCCAACACCCTGAAGCCTCAAACGCCAGAGGTACAAAATAATAGTTGTTGCTTAGTTCGGAATACTTTTCGCGCTTTTTAAGCGCAGCAAAATCTGCCGCTGCACCCGCCTTGTGAACAGATCGGCTAAGGTGCGAGGCGGCGTAGGTACTGACGCACGTAGCGTCCCACAACAGGCACTTACCCTTCTGCCACGGCACCAAAGTTAAGCCATCCGGTCTTTTGCCGTCGGTGCGACAAAGGCCTGGGGGCTCCAGAACGCAAGGGATGTTGGCCGAAATCAAAGCCCTCCTCACAATATCGTTTAGGGCGTGGTGGCGTGGAAAACGTCCCGAACAGCGACAGCAACTTTTTAAATATGTAATTGTAAGGGGGTCGAGAATTTTCTTACCTCTTAAGGGGGTCGAATCATGAAAACGAATGGACAACGTTGCTCTAAACCAGGGGTTGGCAACCCGCGGCACGCGGGCCCCTTGCGGTTCGCGGCTAGCCTCTCTGCGTGCGGCCCGCGAATATTGAACTATGAATACTACTCCTGCCTATACTAATCCTATACTACCAAAAGCATACACAAGTGTGGGCCGTTTCTACACCTATTGCCTGAATGAATCATGTTTAAGTGGACATGCTCACCACAGTCTTTTTTAATTTTTCCGTCAACGTATTGCCCAGTTTCATGTCGGCGGCGAACTTCATGAGCTCCTCGACGCTGAAGAGGGAGCTGATGCGGTCGTCTTGAAGGATGTAGCACGACTTCTTGCGATACTGCTTGAGGGAATTAAGGGAGTGGTGGTTCTTGCCTAGTTCGCATATGCTGTCTCCAGCCCTTATCGTTCCGGTAACGCCATGAGTTCTGTAAAAGTTAAAGTTTTTTTATGAACGGAATGGGAATGTGAAAAACTACTTTACTACTGCCACATACAAAAATTTACTTTTATCAAGGTGTGAACTTCGGTTTTGCCCTATACACCCCCTGTTTAAGGTATCGACTCATTTTAGAATGTGTATGGATAGGTACCAAATATTAATATATTTTGTTAATCAGTTAGGTATACCTAGGTATTGACAGTTACCTAGCAATACTTTATCAGGCACCATATTTATAACCCCCAAAGTTCATAGTGCTATCACTTTATCAATTAACCAAGCAATTACCTAACGCAATTAAATTTTATTTGGATTCACCTCAGTTCTTCTGATAACGTTGCACGATGCAACTTTTAACCTTGACCATGCTGTAAACAAGAATGCATAGGCGACACAGGTCATATTTTTTCTGATGCCATATTTTTTAGGGTGTTGTATCATTTCGTTGTCTACATGCCTATCAATCAAGACGCTTTTCTATTTTTTGTGTTTTGAAATATCTACTAAGATATTGTTAGATATTTTTTTTGAGATACTAAATGCAAAGATCTACATATAGGTACGATCCCTTAAAGCCGTGGGCGTTTGTCACTTTTCCACTGATTATAAATTCAAATTGACCTTTAATTACCGATATTTTTAACAAAAAATAGAAAAGTGGTGTTTTTCAACCTTTTCAGACAATTCTTGAAGTTCAAGGAAAATTAAAAAAAAAAAATCAGCGAAATTGGTTCAGATGTTCTCAAGATTTGCGCTTAGCGACAGATTCAGTGATTCATTAGGGATCCGTAGCCAAATGGCAAAAAACGGAACCCTTATATTTTTATATTATCATCCCGCTGAAAATAGGCCTCCCCGTTGGACTTCCATACATATGTATCGGTTGAAAGGGACCTGTGTTTAAGTGCATAACTTAACGTACAATGATTTCTAGCTAGATTTAAAAATAAATATTGCACATAGGCCTTCTCGGCGAATATAGGCACCTACTGTAGAGCGCGACAACGCTCTAACTTACGTTACGCCAACCGTCTCTTTCCAAAGACCGATGTGCAAACTTTGTGCCCGGATACTGTACCTACGTACAAATTATAATAATAAAACTTACGAGAATCCAGTAAGAGCATTCATGAGCGACGACTTGCCGGCGCCTGACGGGCCCATGATGGCTGTCAGCTGACCCGACTTGAACAGCCCTGATATGTTTTTGAGTATCGTCTTCGTTTCTGAAAAGAGGAGAAAAATTGTTAACATCTCAAAGAAGGCAATTAAAGAATCGTAGTTCTAAAACCAAGTACAAAATAAATAAAAACATAAACTTGCACCTACATGGGGCCTGAGTGGGAGCTAATAGCACATGTCCTCTCAGACGAGGAGGAGGCCTGTGCCCCAGTAATAAGTTGTATAATACAGTATACTTTCTGCTGTATGCTGCTATAATATCTAATATGCTATAATAATTTAACCAGAACAGACAATGGACAGTGGGCCCAGATCCAGAAACAAATTGATACATATATACATACATATTCTCACGCCTGTATTCCCATGAGGGGTAGGCAGAGCACATGAATTCAAAAATCCAGTGCCACGTTTAGCAAACTCAGGGTAACCAGGTGGTAGAACGTGAGATCAAACAAACAACAAACAATTTGTGAGAACAAATTGATGAGATGCTATTATATACACATACATATTCTCACGCCTGTATTCCCAAGAGGGGTAGGCAGAGCACATGAATTAAAAAATCCAGTGCCACGTTTAGCAATTTCAGGGTGACCAGATGGTTAAATATGATATTGCAGTGACAGGTTGCTAGCCCATCGCCCACAATACACTAACCCTTTCCCAGAGTCGACTCTTACGACACCCACGGGAAGAAAGGGGGAGGTGCTATTCTGCTATTCTAACCCGGCACCACACGGGGCTATTATATGTTTTTTTTTTAATTTCATAGCTAGAGTAACCTCTAAAATTTCTTACCGCCCATTTATTCGATTGTTTTGCCCTGCTGTGTCAACAAAATAGGTTAAACTGAACCTCGCGAATTCCTTGAATAACTCCTTTTTATTCACCACTAGACCAACGGGTCCAGCAGGTTGGTTGCAATCCGGTTAGCATTTGAGGACGGATTGGCCAACGCACGTTTTGCGAAAGAATAAGGCTGTGGCCCTTATAGATTTGCTACTCATACATAGTTGTAAACTAGCCGACTCTAATTTGAGAGTAGGTATAAAGCCAATAACGATTCACGCAAACATTTTTCTTAAGTCGTTAGCGTCATGTGAACAATTAATTTTACCAAAATAATTTTAAATAGTCAGCTGTAAACAAACATGATATATCTACTCGTATTTGGCCCGCGATTTATATCAGATTCAAATTATTTATGACCCTTGAGGATGTTTTTGTCTTTTTTTTCGGTTAAAGTTCGGTCCGGTTAATCGAGTCCGTGTTTAATATGTAAGTATGTATGTTTAATTTTATTGTTGGTAATTTTTCTTTCGACTGTTTCATCTCTGGCTTTTGGTCTTAAGTCCATTATTTTTTAATGAAAACCAATTTCACTGGCATTTGTCAGTTTTGCTTTTTTTTTCAGTGTCGCGGTACCTACTTACTTCGGACCGTCTACTTAGATTGTAAGTACAGACACAAAATAGTACCTATTTGGGATAAAAAAAACTTTCTAGATCAAGCTTCCATGGAATAGTCTGTAATAAGTAATCTAATAATCATTTTTTGTAATTTTGTACAGTTATGAATTACCTATTCATAGTAGGTATGTAAATCGACATACAAGGACAATCTACAGAAATATTTGTCAAGGAATGGCATAAAACAATTTTTTTTCCTAACTACCTAACTTTCGCTTGTCCTTGGTTACCACCTAATACTAAAGTACCTGGAAGAATCTAAAGAGCCTTAAATCGCTGAACTTGTGTCGTATTTTTATAAACATCCTATTTCCTATAGTTACCCTGCACCACCATCATAACAATAATATAGCCCCATCATCATTCGATCTACAAAAGCTAAATCTAAAAAATCCAACTTGAACTTCGAAAATTTCACCTTATTACTTATTAAGTTATTATACTCCGTTTCATATAACATTCAATTTGCAACGGTCAAAACAAAACCTCACAAACCACGTCACCGCAAAAGGTGATACCGTTTGTATTGAGTTCCAACTTTACCTTTGGATTCCTGAGAAAAATTCAATTTTTGTCTCTCAAAGTCTAACCTTAAACGAAATGAAGATTAATTAAAAAATATATACGTAATCGTAATGTGATATTAATAAAAAATGTGAAATCTGCAAGTCTTATTGTAGTCAGCATCAGTACCTAATCATCATCAACAATAATTATGTCTTATTCAATTTATCTGGTTTTTCCTTGATAGGTACTCTAGAACCTTGTCTTAAGTCAATTAAACTGGTTTTTATCCTTTTTCATACTGATTCTGTAACAACTCTCTAAGGTTAGCAGTCAGGACGACCTTAAGCCCTACAATTATAAGGCATGTTAAACTGTTAGATGCCTACTCATATTTATTACTACTACGGGGGACTTAATCATGTATGAGTATGGTTTTGATTACCTCGACGTTTCGGCCTCGTTACAGCGACTGTGGTCACGAGTAGACGAGTAGAATAGGTGAGTCCACTCGTGACTACGCTGTAACTGTACATGAAACTCATCGACTACGCTATAAGAGTTCATCTTCAGAGCTGCAACTTGCCACTTGACACACTGGTTATGTTTAAAACACGGTAGTGAATTTTTTTAGATACGGTATAGTCCCTGCAAGTTAGATGGTACGATTTTATAGAATAAATCCACGCATCGCTTTTACCTGGGAAAAGCTATGCGGCAACTTCTACTGTCTAAAATCGTGCCATCTTACTTGGCGGTGTCTGTACGAGTATTCTTAATCTTATTGAAATTCCGGAAAATTAAACTTTTTACATACATACATATTCTCACGCGTGTATTCCTAAGAGAGGTAGACAGATCAAATAAAATTCAAAAATCCAGTGCCACGTTTAGCAATTTCAGGGTAACCAGATGGTTAAACGTGATATTGCAGTGACAGGTTGCTAACCCATCGCCCACAATACACTAACCCTTTCCCAGAGTCGACTCTTACGACACCCACGGGAAGAAAGGGGGGAGGTGGTATTACGTCTTACCATTTAAACTTTTTAAATGGTAACAATGTAATACCCAACAAACGTTCGCTAACTGAATACAAATTCTAGTTATATTAAGGAAAATGCCTATGTGTATGTATACTAAAGGTAAGGTAGGACATAGCCATTGCGATAGCAACATGTGATAAGATCAGTTTATTGTGTGTTAGGCTGACCACACACGACATAAAGGTCTCCGACTCAAATTTATCAAGTTCTGGCGTAGTCATATGTTTATCTTCCAATATAATTATGCTACATAACTAACGTAGCATGGAAAGAAGTATGATTAACATAAAACTACGAGATCGATGGACAGCTACTAATATTAGGAAAAAAACGAAGGTCAGTGACGTGTTACAAAAAATAAGAAAACTTAAATGGAAATGGACTGGACATATAATGAGGACTAACAAAGAAAAATGGACTAAAGATGTAATAGAATGGTACCCAAGAAACGGGAAAAGAAAACGAGGTGGTCAAATTAAAAGATGGGAAGACGATTTGCCAAAGGGATGGAGGAGATCTGCCAAGAATAGAGAGACGTGGAAACAATTGGGGGAGGCCTATGTCGACAGACAACCTGACCAAACTGGTTGCTAGAAAATTAGTTGTTATTTTCAAGATTTGATTAGATTTAAGAATTAAAATGTTTTCATAAGAATAGTATTTAAGTTTCAATGGTCAGCGAATAAAGGCTTTTATTATTATTATATGCTACATAAACAAATGGGATAGGCAGGGCACACGAAACGTCACATAGACGAAATCATGACTATTTCAAGCTTCGCAGCCACTAACAGCATAATTTATATTTAAAACTTTGCAGCGAATGATTTAGCAAAATATACTAAGTGTTTACTGGATGACCAACCGCTCACAACACGCACTTATAATCTTCACAGCAAGTAATTGCGGAAATGATATTGCTATTACACTTATAATAATGACTAATCTACGCTGTGCTTAGAGTAATTAACGTACAGTCGAGTACAATAATATAAATGTACTTAGTTAAAGTTTTGAGTCAACTCGTGACCACGGTCGCTGTAACGCGGCCGAAACGTCGAGAAGGTAAATAAATAAAATCGCGATTAAGTCCCGCGTACATATAATTAAAAATCTTTTAACCTGGTGGTCCTATTTTTCTTAAAAAAATATATTTTAACCTGGCGGAAAGTGTTCACCCAGCCTAATGAAAATTGGCGAATTATTTATCAAACATCTTAACTGCGCACGCACTGGGCCCACGTGAAACTCGTTGCGGCAAGTCACTGATGTACATGACTAAATTGTATGTCCACTTGCACAAGGACGGAGGTCTGTAAACATAAATATTGAACTAATTGCTTCCTCGCGTGAGGCCCCACTCATCCGCAACAATGACATTCGCGTTATTAGGGTCCCGTACGCAAAAATAAAAAGGAACCCTTTTGCCTTATTTCGTTGTCTGACGGCTTAGTTCCTTAAAGCTGTGAAATAATCTAGCTGTTTATGTACGAAAGGACCTAAAACCTATACTAGGGTACTTCCCGATGATGTACAAAATTATGAGGTAAAAAGACAACATTGCTTTACAAGTAGTTCAAAATCTTGAGATTTGGCATGATGAAATGTTGATTAATACAAGTAATTGAAGGAGAAGTCTGAAGATCGTGAATTTGTACTTTCATCCGAAAAAAATAAATATGTGTGCGAGTGAGAGTGATTGTATGTTTCTGTGTGTGTAACATAATACATAAGTATATCACGCTTGTGTTTTCAAATAGAAGTAGCCAAAGGAAGGTTTCGTGTGCTTTGCCTATTCTATTTAGACAATGCCAAGACTAATTCACGCTTAGCATATTTTTTTAGATTTTTAGTTAGATAAAAGAAGCATATTAGTGACAGGTAGCCTCCTAAAACCATTTACTGTCATTAGGTGCTAATGGAAAATCGTTCACTTGAAATTATTCATCACATTAGAAAAATTACTATTTGACATCCAACAAGGAAAATCGTCCAACCAGATTAATGTTGAAATAGAATTATGATATCCCACGGTAAAAATGGCAAATATGATACAGGTAGGTCGAAATATCAATGTCCATTCGTATTTAGATACATTCACTGAGAGAATTTATCTATTTGTTATAAATGTCCCGGGTGAAATATGGATAAGGAAATAGGTTTAGGCAGGCTTTATGTAGGGATGTGATATCTGTGACAATCTGAACTTTTTCTCAAGATATTTCATTAAGACATGACGTCTACTTATCCAGACTAAGTGCACGAAACCCACTTCATAACGTTCATAGTGGTATTATATTACCCGACTGCAAATACATAGCCTTGATATACTCAAGATCAATAAATTATTGATCGACGCTGGCCGCGTACTAGGCAGACACCGAAATACCTATGTACTGATAGATAAGGAGCAACACAGGCTTTAAAAAATGTTCCGTAATATGTTTCGTTATTTTTCATACAAATGCTATGAATCAAATTATCGACTGATTTATTACTAACTAGCTTTTGCCCGCGGCTCCGCTCGCGTTAATTTCGGGGTAGCACAGAAGAGATAGCTCATCCCATATACCAATTTATAGCTTTCTACATATAAAATTGCGGTATTCTCCACAAACTTCCACCTCTCACTTTAGTGAAATGGGGAGTTTTGAAGAGACAAAAAGTAGCCTATGTCACTCTCCATCCCTTCAACTATCTCCACCCAAAAATCACGTCACTACGTCGCTTCGTTTAGCCGTGAAAGACTGATAAACAAACAAAGTAAACAAACACACTTTCCCATTTATAATATTAGTATGGATTTTAATTTATATCCCGTGTGGTGCCGGGTTAGAATAGCACCTCCCCCTTTCTTCCCGTGGGTGTCGTAAGAGTCGGCTCTGGGAAAGGGTTAGTGTATTGTGGGCGATGGGCTAGCAATCTGTCACTGCAGTATCACGTTTGATCATCTGGTTGCTCTGAAATCGCTAAACGTGGCACTGGATTTTTGAATTCATGTGCTCTGCCTACCCCTCTCGGGAATACAGGCGGAGGATATGTATGTATGTGTATTTTAATTTTGCGCGCTATTCGAGGGCGTTTTAGTAAATAGTAAAAAGACAGTTAATCTTCTTTGACGAATCAAAGCTGAAGAGTTTGTTTGTTTGTTTGTTTGAACGCGCTAATCTCAGGAACTATCGGTTCGAACTGAAAAATTATTTGTGTGAAGGTTAGACCATTTATTGAGGAAGGCTTTAGACTATATAACATCACGCAGCGACTAATAGGAGCGAAGAAAATATTGGAAAATGTGGAAAAAACGGGGGGGAATAGCATGGGAATAGTCACTCATCCACGCGGACGGAGTCGCGGGCACAGCTAGTTATTCATAAACCAACAATGTATCAAAACATCTAAACATCCAAATAGGTTTTATGTGGCCAAGTGGCTAGCTGGCTGGTGATAATATGCCGTAAATAATGTCAAAATTTGTCAGTTCAGTATAAATTTTGACAGCCGCGTATCTTAGGGAATAAGGGTTAATTTATTAACGAAATGTAAGTAACTTTCGCCGTAACGACATTAGTGCTGAATAATATAAAGTACCTATTTTACTCTCAAAAAAGCGGGGGACGTATGAAAATCAGCGGCGCTTCCGTCGTTCTTGAGCTAAATAGAGAAGGTTTTAATAAAAACGCGTAAGATGTATGAAATATTGCGGCGCTTACTGTTTTTTGGAGTTGAAAAATTTGTATGGGAGAACGATTTTTTAGTTTTTTAGTATGTTACACTATTTTTTTCCACACTTTCTCATCTTACAAACCTTCCCTGAACTTCAACGAACATTTTAAAAAAAGAATTGGCCAAATCGGTTCGTGCGTTCTGGAGGTATTTCGTCAGGAAGGAAAACACGACTTATTTTTATATAGTAGATGTGTAATCTACTTACATATGATACTAAAGTAAAAAATAATAAAGTAAAGTAAACAATTAAGCGGAATATTAGATATTGTATCTGACTTAAGAACATAGAACTAAGTAGCATACGAAACGCTACATAGACAAAACCATGACCTGACATGTTTTTTTTTAAGTTGGCAGGTATGATATACCTAGTTACAGGTTCCTAGCCTGTCTCAAATAAAATACCTACCTACGAGTCTTTCCTAACAATAAGCCGCCTCTTACGATATCCACAGAAGAAATGGAAAGGTGTTATTCTAAACCCGACACCACACGGAACTACACGGTACTAAAGAACGTTTAGATTAAAAGGTTGCTAGTCCAGTAATTTAAGCTTAGTTAAGGTAAGAATCTCGGAATACGAGATAGGTACCCAGCTGTAAGTCTGTAGGTTTTGAGACAACTTTTAGGGTATTATCCAAGTATTTTCAGATCGTATCTCTATGGGTATCTCGAATTCCGAGGTGAACTTACTATAATGACTGGGCTATGCATACAACTATTTAGTATCGCTACGCTAACGCTAGTTCGACACAGGCACAAACAATAGAAAAAAGCCATGTTAAACTGCCTTCCATATTCTAAGTTATTTCCTACAACAAAAGACAAACAGTACACTCACATTAGTGTAAATTGGTACAGTTAACAGTAAACAAAGAGCAAGTTTTTCATCACAAAATATGTTGGTTAAACAGCTCATAATAATAACACTCATCGCTTAAACAAACGCGAATGTGCGAACAAATACACTAATTTGGAAGCCCGTCGATGAATTAATTTAGGCCATCTGCTAAATGGTTCGGTAAATAATGCGGGCACTGGACATTAACATAATTATATTCAATCCACGTCACACTGATGACGCGAATGACGACTTTCTGATGAATATTCCATTTAGGTCAAAGATTTTGGACAAAGAGGCGAAAAATACTTGGTAGGGTATTAAATTAAATAAATAAATACAATGTACTTTGACCGTGCCACATTTCAAATTAAATAGACAGCTGTCAAATCAGTTGTCTTATTTTGACAAAAAATATTGTTTCTAATTATTATGATCCTCGCTGTTTAATGGTCCGGGCTAGCCACCGCGGGATGGGACCCATTCAAAATAATACATTCACTTATTCCAAAAGATATACATAGGTAGGTACTAATAAAACTACCTATAGAATTTCATCAAGCTTGAGTATAAAATAAATACTTAATACAAACGTACGTAAATCACGCCTGTAGCCCCAAATAGGTAGAGCACACAAAACGGTACATAGACCAAACTGCGACTATTTTACGTCACGCCGCGACATTTAGGGCAATTTTAAATTAAAACAGATTAAAGAGGTATGATAGTGACAGGTTGCTAGCCTATCGCCTAAAGCATGACATAAACCTCTTTCCTTAGTCACCTATTACGAGATCCACGGAAGAATTACAGAGGTGATATTCTAAGCCCAACTCCACACGGACAATAAATAATGTGTATTTAAATAAAATAGCAGTATCTAACTTAGTACATAATATATCTACCTACTACGTGTCACTAACACACACCAGGTTACCTATCATCAAGCAAAGACAAAAACAATTCATAATGATTATTTGCAAACCGGTTTTCTATACCGGTTTCATTATTTATATTAGTTAGATAGGTATAATATTGCTATTTGTATCCGAGTATTAAGACTTTTTTGACAGTCTTGTGAAGCTAACATAAACTCGTCTCGAATCGTAAAGCCCGTCACAGACTACGCATATACGATAATATTTAATATTTTATCTGCGTATAAATGCCAATTTTCCATAATGTCGGTGTCAACAGATACTTGACGGTAAATCTGCGCTGTGTGTGTTCGCTCATTGAATTATATGTATAGGGTGTCACCGGCTAGGTGGTAGACAGGTTTAAAATGAAACTGGGAGTGGGTTTTATAAGATTATAATACAGTGTAAAAGACTATATACAAAAAGTTATCAAAATCAGCACTGCTCTGTTAATAAATACAAATAAAACTGGCCTTAGGACGGGTCAGGTTTGGGGAATGTGAAGCAGGGCAGGAAATTCAGGCTGCCTCGGAGCTCCCTCAGGCTTCAGTCCTCAGCGGCGGTCTGTTCCGAGGCAGTAGGGCGACGGCAGACGGAATACGGCAAAAGTAAGGTTGCGAAGCAGGAAAGGAAGGGCTGGAAGTAACGATCCGCCTTAGCATTTGGTTGTAATTCCCGTCCAAGCCTCGTTTCAAAGCCTAGGCCAGTGAATGTTAAACTAAACGAGACTTGGATTAGGTCTTACAAAGTATTTACAAGGAAAAAGGAAATTAATGAAATTTACAACAATATAATACAGTACCTGCATAAGTGGCAGCCCTTTTTAAGCACAAAGTAAATAGTAATATTGTTTATTTAAACAATTTAAGATTAAATAATGACCGAAAAGCGGCTTTCGCCTAGCCAAATCAATATTTGTGTCCGAGAAAAAACAAAAGCCTATCGGCAATTTTGAATTTTGAATTTATTCTTTTTGTGAGCGGCCAGTTATGCAGCATGGAGGTTTGCCATGTTACAAGGGAACGATATTCACAGATATCTGGTCAGATACAGGTATACTGGTACAGATATCTTACCGTATCTGCTTAATGTGTGACGAGCTTAAATTGGAATGACCCATCGCGAAAATATTTCTACAAAAACTACTTGCCAAGAAACTATTATTGAGTTGAAAAAAACAGCTCCGTATCGAATTCTAAAGTGGGTTTAAATTTTAAGGTAATTCGTCTCTACAACATTTGAATTGAAAAAGTTGCTGAAAATAATAAATGACTAGGAAGGTACATTTCCAACATTGTTTACAAACAATAATTTAATACATATCATATTTTTATAGCTTTGTTTACCGAAAAAGTAAATAACACCAACATTTGAAAATTTATATGCTTTCATTTTGTCGTATTTTGTTTTTCTTTTCTTGTTTTACACTTGTAAAACATGTCCGAGGAATGTCGAATGCTTAATTATTTTTGTCGAAACAATTGCATTAGTAAAATTTATACAGATACATATATTTCGAGTAGGTAATTATGAAACTGACAACTTGTTTGATTTTAAACTACTGTACTTCGGTAATCTATAAGTATAAATTTATAATAATTACGTTAATAAAGTAAAATTAATAATGTTCCCCTGTTAAAGGGGTTTGCGGATTATTCGATTATGCCATTATTGTTTCTTCCTATTCTGCAGAAGCTGTCTATAAAAATTGTGCAGAAACGCGAATAGGAAAAAACAATAATGTCGAAATGTATACCCCTATAATAACAGTTACTTAATTACTCCCGAAACGCGAGGCAGAGTTCTGCACAAAAATAGTGCAAGATTACAAATAGTTGTATGACAAGACAGGCGTGCTTACCGTCCTTTGAACTCGTGTGACATACATACGATCTCGATGGAAATGTATTTGTTTACCTACTGACTCACTGAGCTTGTGATCTTTTTTTTAAATAAACTATTTCTAACGTGAAGTCCAAATTAATTTTAGCATGGTTGCGTCATCGGAGCATGTCAACGTTATTGTTTTGCTCTATAGCTTAAATCACAAACGGATTCGTCAGACGTGTGTAACGTGTAATTTGTAACGGCGCGTTAAGAAATTAATTACGATAAAGTTCAGATTTAATTAGATTGTCTGCCGAATTTATTGTTCGAATAGAATTATGTAATATATGCATAATCGAGGAGATGCTACTTACTTCTTATATTACATTTAGTAGGTTAATTTTATTAGAGCGAGTGGCAACACTCGAACGGGGTCGCAGATTGAAATAAGAGGGTAGGTCATTCATTCAGAGTTAAACGGCCGAAGAGAAAGCAATGTGCAAACCCGTTGGCTCTGATTTTCTATCACTTTTAATTTAAGTAATCCATGTAAACTTATTGTCGATCGTTGCTTAGTTAAAACAAGTATTAAATACGTAGTCAATTCCACGAGAAGATTATTTACTTCCACTCGGAAATCCGACATGTATATATCGTGGCCAGCCGGCTTAGAACGGCTAGGCTCGCTTCAAGTCACGCATGAGATACTAGATACTCCATACCAGTCGGCTTAGCATGACGAGGCGCGATAGAGTTGCTCGCGAGATGGACTATACTCGTCACTGTCTAACTAGAGACGTCGGAAAGTGACAGGTGCTCTATTTCTCGCGCGTGTTGCTGTTCTAATGCTACTATTATTGCCAAAGTGACATCAGAAAATGACAGGCAACACTAACTCGCGACGACGGGAGTTCTAAGCCTATTGGTCTTTATTGACAACTAGCATTTGCTCGGGGCTCCGCTCGCGATAAATTTGGGGTAGCACAGAAGAGATAGCCCACATACCAATGTATAGCTTTCTACATTGAAAATTGCGGAATTCTCCACAAACTTCCACCCTTCAGTTCAGGGAAATGGGGGATTTTGAAGAGACAAAAAGTTGCCTATGTCACTCTCCATCCCTTCAACTATCTCCACACAAATCACGTCACTCCGTCGCTTCGTTTAGCCGTGAAAGACGGACAAACATTCAAACAAACAAACACACTTTCCTATTTATAATATTAGTATTGGATAGTATGGATGTTATATTCAAACAATCTCTCTAAGTATTCATCAATGATTAATTTCGTTCTTTATTACGTTTTTTTTTTTCGTTATTTATTTTAGGGTTAGGATCGGAACATTTTCCCTTTGTGGATTTTTCTCTCTATGACTATTTTAACATCTGTAATCATAACTGAATATGTTTTATCCCTTGCCATAATCCTATACTATTAGTAGATTGACTAAAATATCAAACGATCACATTCAGTTCATGACTAGAACGAATATTGGTGGTCAAATTTCTGGGCATGATTATAAACGTAGCCGCTCTACTTCTAGCATGTTTTTAACGTTCTAAGTTAAGACTTACTATTGTTACTATAGTGACAGGTTGCTTACGACATCCACGGAAGAAATGAAGAGGTGTTTTTCTATACCCAACACCACACGGCACACAATTCTACTGCAATTATTGGCTATGAACCCTTTTGTCATGTGAACAAAAGAGACGCGACCTAACATTTGTGTTTGATCATGGTACGTAACAAAGTTAGGGACCTAATTAAGTGATTACCAACAAAAAAAGGGTTTTAGTTTGCAGCCAGAAAACAAGAGTTGGGTTACACTTTAATAAGTCAGAGTAAAGCGTCAGAACTGAAGTGAGTGGCATTCAATGTGCTGTCGGTAATGGCGCTGCGGCCTGGCCGTGAGCACGCTCAAGTTCACGGCAGAAAAGTAGATGCATGCTTACGCGGTCTAGGTTACTTAAATATGTTACTATTCTACTGATAATTAAAGCATACGCATAGTTCACGGCTTAAATCGAGTTTAGCTGGACGTGTTTCCTGTAACGGGAACAGAGCAGTAGCGAGTAGTGTGTGTTTTTGCAGCACCTGGCGCGGTTTCTAGATGAAGGACTACGAACTAGCCTAAAACATGTAATTTTGGGAAAGTATTTATCACCCATGGTAACTTGATACCGCGTTGGGGCGCCATTTTATTAAAGTATGATCTCGTGATGTTGCATTAGTGAAGTATTTCTTCATAGATTGTTATCGGGGAGGACGACGCTACAAGGTCTTGCTTAATAATTATTAATTAGGTACATAATGTCAAACAAAAATAATCTATATTTTTTATGTACTTTAATATTTTTATTTTTATTAATTTTAAAAGCCACTGTGTTGTTTAGTTACGGTAACTATGTATTAGGTACCTACCTAGGTACTCGTGTTAGCGTTATTTTCCAAAGTTGTTAAGTAGGAGTGTATGGTTTTTTAATGGACTGCAGAATATTTGCAGACAGCTTATTAAATAAGATATACATGTTAGGTATATCCTACTTAGTACATAAGCAGAAAAGTTCATTTTTTAATTCAATACAACTGTTACTTTGTAAGAACTTGTAATTATTGCAGCCTAGTGGAGTGAGTAATTCCAATGACTTGTTTCAGCAATTATGTTAATTAAATAACGCAACTAGTTTTTTTTATTAAACTGCTCTAACTCACTTGACTTCTTATTCTTATTTAGTGTTTGTACCAGGCAAGACCAGTTGTAGGACTGGTTGAGTTCTAAGCTATTCTGTTTTAAAAATACTCGAGTAACTTGTTTCCGTGCAATAAAATGAGACTCTAAACATGCTAAACTAAATGCGGAATAAATGATTCAAATTTTTAAACTTTGTCGGAGAAAATATGTAACATGTGCATCCAGTTTTACGTGAACATGATTATGATTCATGATGTTGTCGTCTATTTACACGCTTTGCGATTATCGGTGTTCGACCTTTAATTAAGACGAGTACAAGGGTAAAGATGGATTGAAGATTAAAATAATTATCTTCAGTTATCGCTATCCCTATTAATGTATGCATTTGTAGCGCCCCAGCGCCACATGCGTCGAATGTTCGAACTAAACGGTTCTACATCGCGCTAACGAAGTTTCGACGAACGGTTGCATAAATACAACTTCCAACTTCCTCTCTGTGGACTTAGGTCCCCAGGCATAACATCTGCCTGGAGAGAGATCTCTCTATTGGAGTCTTTTCCACACATTCATACAGGATGTAACAGAATCTGGTGATAAAAATTAGCTCCCTCTTTTTTCGTCATAACAAACCTACAAAACCTTATTTTTTCTTAACTCCAAATGTTACTCTTGTTTTTTATTTTTCAGACGCAGGACACTCTGGAATGAAATCGCTAAGATTTGACGTTTATTATCAGCTATGGCGATGTGGTGGGCCATTTTTACTAGTAGATAGGTATTAGTTTTTTTCAACTTTGAGGTGCGATATTTAAATGATTCAGAAGCCCTATATTTTTAATACACATTTGTAGCTTATACATACCCCAATGTGTTATCACGGTGTCTGTTACAACTTGTAAGATGATCGCGAACACATCAAAAGTCAGCATACTCGTATGATGATCAAAATCAAAATCAAATCAAATTTATTCAATAATTTACAGAAGGTACATTACAACATTGGTACAATATTTACAATAAATCTATGTAACACGTGTGCCTGCACTAGGGTTCCTAGGGAACTCTGTGTCGCAGGCTAAAACGAGCTAGCATATATTAACGTTAAAAATAATAATCTAGGCAGAACAGTACAAATAGGTAATATGGAAGCATGTTGGTGAAAAATAATGTGAAAAACAACGAAAAACGATCGGCGATGTATTTCTATAAATTGAATACCAGCATCCTAAATGTGTTCCGCATTTGTGCAGAGATGCCGGAAACAGTAAACTTGTTTTTGTTTTGACCTTCAGCGCTGCGAATACCTATGTAATTATTGGACGTGTAGTGTAGGTCGTTCACGACCAATTAGGCTGATTGGTTTGCGGGTATAGGAAATTGTTCTTGCCTTTCGTCTAAAACGTGCTGAAAAACTTCATTCATCCTTACTAATATTTTAAATCGGAAATTGAGTTTGTTTGTTTGTTTGTTCCGCTTTCACGCCGTTACTACTGAACCGATTGCTTTGAAATTTTGGAGACATAAAGTTAGAAGTCCGGATTAAATAATAGGGTACTTTTTATCCCGGAAAAAATGGATGTTCCCGAGGGAATGTTCGCTTTATACCGCAATATAACCGAATTCCACTCGGGCAAAGCCGCGGGCGGGAAGCTAGTTTAAAATAATGCAGAAGCACTATGTGTCAAGCTGTTCGTGAACATTAATGACTGTATGCATTTTACCGTTGCATCTTAAGACCTTTTTTTCCCGTGTGGTGCCAGGTTAGAATAGCACCTCCCCTTTTCTTAACGTGGGTGTCGTAAGAGTCGACTCTGGGAAAGGGTTAGTGTATTGTGGGCGATGGGCTAGCAACCTGTCACCATCTGATTACCCTGAAATTGCTAAACGTGGCACTGAATTTTCTTTTCACTTTTTATTACACTCACATAACACTTTCAGTGTTTTCACTTTCAATGTGCTGATTTCAAGAAAGTAAAGTATGTTACGTACTTCTTGTATGTTATGTACTTTAGTATTTGATACCTACCAATATTATCCCTAGGAATTATAGTACAGAGTTTTCTTGACACTTTAAAGAAGGGTTTATGTAAACGGTCAGTTAGGTTTGGTGGTTGGCAAACAACTTGGCCAGATTTTAAGTAGTAGGGATAAGTTCACGCATTACTAACAATGATGTCGATGCTATACTCACAACGATTCTGTCTCGGACCGAACTTACTTAGTTATTCAGCACCTATTAAGTGTCGTCGTCTTGTCAACCAACGCTTGCTTACCACAGTCACAGTAAGCGACGCTCGACCTGGGACATTTTCTTTTATTTATATTTAATTAAACAATGTTATTTAAACAAAAAGTACTTAGTAGTCGATAAAACTGCGTCCCGGATTTCGCGAATGATAAACTACCGATAAACCTCGTATGTTTTTTTAGTTTTTTGTATTTTATACGACTTGGCGATACACGTCGGCTTCGAACGATTTTGTCCACAAGTTGATCCGTTATTTAAAATTCAATAAAACTTTCTGAATAAGAAAATGTATTTCTAAACAAAATGGGAAATATTTTGTTTACATTTTCAGCAACCTTTATTCTTCCTCTAATCAAAATCGCGAGCTCTTTCTTAAAAAGGAGGAAGTTTCTGTCTTACATTGTAACGTACAAACATACATATTCATATATATATCACGCCTCTTTCCCAAACGAGGTAGGCAAGGCACACGAAACACTACAGAGCCAAAACGCGGGTTTTGTCACGTTACGTTTCGTAACCACTTTTAGCATATTTTTAGGGAGGTTGGTACTACAGCAACAGGTTGCTAGAACCTGTCGCCTAAAATATACCTTAACCAATTACCTTAGTCGCTTCATACAACATCCACATCCACAGAAACTAAGGACTGGTGTTATTCTTAACCCGACACTTTTTTGTATAATTTTATTGTATATTTTATGAAACCCAGTGGAATTGTCCACACACAAACACACGGAGGGGGGAAACTAATAGGATAGGGATATGAGTCTCACAATTTTTCTGCGTACAGTTTACAATTACACAGATATTTCTTACGAGAACTAAATGAATTACAATTGGCCCGTAATTATACGGCGGTAATAATAAAATAATAAAGGGCAAGTAAGCCACAGCGTGACATGTGTCATTCAGAGCAAACTCCAAGTCGAGGAAAATAAACAATTTATTTATAATTGCCTGCGATACAGGCACTTGTTTTCCTTTTTAACCGACTTCAAAAAGGAGGAGGTTCTCAATTCGACCTAATTTTTTTTATTTATTTTTTTATTACTCGATATCTCAAAAACCCGTGGACCGATTTTCAAAATTTTTTTTTTTAATCGAAAGGGTATAACTCGAAATTGGTCCCATTGGCACGAAACCAGGATCTGATGATGGGATCTTGGAGGAATCGAGGGAACTCTTCAAATTTTATATGGAGATGTACGGCGTTTTCGGTAATTTGTTGATGAAGTCAAGACTTTACATTCAGTAAACAGAATACTTTCAAAATATTGCTAACTAGCTGTGCCTGCGACTCCGTCCGCGTGGAATAGTGACAAATTTCCCCCGTTTTTCCTACATTTTCCACTGTTTCTTCGGTCCTATTGGTCGTAGCGTGATGTTATATAGCTTAAAGCCTTCCTTGATAAATGGTCTATCCAAGACAAAAAATATTTTTCAATTCGCACCAGTAGTTCCTGAGATTAGCGCGTTCAAACAAACAAACAAACTCTTCAGCTTTATTATATTAGTATAGATTTGAAGTCGGTTTTTTTTTGTTCAAAATTATTGCTTATACATAACTTCAAGTAAGTATTTGATTATGTTAGTAGCTAGGAAGTCCGTAATATTTTTTATTACCTGAGCTCCATGTATACGGGCAATAAGTCAATTAAATTAGTTCAGACACTTGAATACCTGTATGGTAGGCAAAGACACTTACATCTTACATAATATCACGCCTGATTATCTAAATAGGGTACGCAGAGCACACAAAACGTTACATAGATAAAACCATTACTATTTTACGTTTTGTAGCTACCTTTAACCGAATTTTAGGTTTAAAATGAAAGAGAAATGATAGGGTTGTTAAGCCTGTCGCCCAAAGTGCACTTAAAACTATTTTCTTTTACGACAGCCTCGATATAAATGTAAATACCGATTTTATTCTAAACTCGACACCAAACGAGTAAGTAGGCAGACAGACACAAAGTAGCTATTTGGACTTTCGATTATACATATTTATTTTAAGACATAATTTATAATTATAATAGCAGGTACAACATAATAAAATAGGTTAATGGATTCGGGTTTGCAAAGTTTTGTCCACTCCATTAACTATGTATTTAATTATAATATGTTAAACATAAAATTTTATAACATGTTACTATAAAAATGTAGTTGATATAATACTTTTACAGACACTGGGCTTTAATTGATCATGGGGCGT
This sequence comes from Adoxophyes honmai, assembly GCA_005406045.1. Classification (NCBI taxonomy): domain Eukaryota; kingdom Metazoa; phylum Arthropoda; class Insecta; order Lepidoptera; family Tortricidae; genus Adoxophyes; species Adoxophyes honmai. The sequence goes on from BHDV01063478.1 coordinate 344,037, forward strand.
TTTTTTTTACCTCAAAAACCACAGTCATTGCAAGATTTCAAATTCTTGTTCCAAGGTAATGCAGTGTTCGTTTAGGCAATATATAGGCGGGCTCCTAAATATCTCTCTTTACAACTTTTAGGTAAATTTCCATAATATTGCGAGATAGAGTTTCGTAAAAAATAAGCTCAAGGTACTTTAAGATAGATAGACCAGCTCGGCATTGTTTGTAAAGTTATTGGCACAGCTGAGATGATTCTAGACATAATCGTAAAAGCGAATCGAAGAAGTATACTTACTCATACAGTGGTTTTGCAAACCAGTCGCTAACGGGTTTAGGTTAAAAATACCTCCTCCAGTCAACTCACAAAGGTCAATGTCCAAAAACTGGTTGGGCTCGCAGAGATTAATTGTTTTTAATGCAACATTGAAATCCTGCCGCTCAGCTCTCGTTTAAAATGGCCTTTTCATTTACGTACACTCATAAGCAAAATGAAACGAATGATGACATGGTTATTTGCGATGAATCTAAAACATCACGAATACCATTAATTTATTGATTAATCCGAACCCAAATGTTTCTATATGCATGAATCATCGGTATAAACCCGGGTCCCATTTTTTCTGGCAAACATCGTCAAGGTTACTGTTAAAAAGTTACCCACAACATCATCTATAAGCAGATAAGATGTGCCGTCCGAAACTACAAACTGTGTCGCATTTCGTCATACGGTTTATCGTTTTGGTGATTTGATAAAAATGTCCCAGTTAATTTTGTCACCTAAATACCTAAGTGAGCCAAGGTTAATTGTAATATACACACCACCCGAGTGCAGGACATTGACTTATTTTTCAATTCCAGTCATATCTTTCGATTAAAACCAGATTGATGAGATAAAACAAAACTTTAACTGAGATAAGATTAGTGACAAGGTCAACGTTGATTTAAATAGTGGACAAAACAATAAATTGTTTACCTGATGTTATTTTTTTTATATCATATGTTATGATGGTGTAATATTTTATGAAATTAATATTACATTTGAAACAGTTTCATTACATACTCTTACAGAAATAAGAAATCCTCTTCACTTGCATACAATCTCCTTGTAATCGTCCTGAAATCTCAATAAATTACACAATATTCTCGAGATAATGTACTTAAAGGTAAACTAGGACAGGTATCTAAATACTGTTTTGTATTGGTACCTAGTTAACGAAAAACAATACTAATTGGTCTGAGCGGTTCACACGATCACGCTGCTGATTGAAGACTCTAGAAGTCTAGATGTATCATTAAGTCTCTATCGTTCAGATGAAAATGAATGGATTACGATGCCAACATCCAAGTACTTCCATCAAACTCGTCAAAGTGAGGTAAAATGTAAATAAAGCGAGGCGCTCGTAGACATTATCCCATGACCATGAAACGACGCCGACGTTATGGCGTTGATTAACACCATTTCACGTCGGCATTGAAACAGAGCTCAGTCACGTTGTGCAGCGATATCGTATACATACATGTGCGCGTTGTAACGGCCTAACGCCGCGTCATCAGTCGACAACGCCAAGTGCGTATCGTGAAACTATATCATAAAGTTTTATGTTAAATTAAAACCTGCCAAATATGTAATTTTCTCAACTAAAAGCATGCGCTAGAAAAAAATCTTGGAATCCTGAAAATTTTCGCAGCACATTGAGTAAGTACCTAATACGTTTGTGTACACAAAGGTACGTTAACTGGTGTAGAACAAGTCACTGTATCAATAGTTACAAAGTTCTAGTCGACTTAGTTAATTGCTGGACGGAAAAATAGAGTAGTCTAGTGACGTATTTCCAGACGAGCCAATTTAAATAAATTTCTGTGTTCTTGACCTTCCAACATATTGAAATGTTAAGGAGAATTCAGTGAATGACCTAAGTCAAGTCCAGCTACATACATCATCTTCATATGTTAAAAATAAATAGGTATACATATACGATATACCTACATACTTATATTACGAACTGCACACAGTCCGCAAGAAGCCTTTGCTGCAGAATATTTAATAAGAAAGACGATTATTAAAAACAATCAAAGAAAGCTATGTCGTTACAGCTTACATGTCCAAGGAATAATTTATTTACCACACGTTAAGTACCTATACCTTATCGGTTTAGGTAGTTAAAACAATATAAACAATCTTGACATGTCTTTTTGTTGAAATACACAGTCTAAAAATGAAAATCGTTACACTATACAATTCAATTATGAAAGTAAATGATTTTTTCATACCTAAATTGTAAAATGTAAAGATTTCGATTTATAAAGTGTACGTTTAAATAAAAAGACACGTCAAGATTGTTTACATTGTTTTAACTACCTAAACCGATAAGGTATAGTGTGTGTGATAATTTTTTCGAACTTCTTTCTATAGCTAAATTAGGAGCTTGGAGAGAGAACAGTAAGCTTAGTTGGTTTGATCACTTAAAAAATAATGGATGAAAGATTTTTTTTAATATAATTATGAGGAGTGTGAATTTTATTGTTGTGTTGGGAGGGGAAAACCTTGACGAACACTTCGCGACCAAATTAAAAAAGAGTGAGGTCGAGAGTACCTACCACCTACTCCCAACCGATGAGCATGTATGACGAGATTGGTGAATGTGGATGAAGTGAAAGAGGTAAGTAAGTATATCAGGTTCGTACGAAGTAAAACAATGTCGTTTCTACCTCTGGGAAAGAATATGGACTATTATAGGCATGTAGGAGATAGGTATGCCACCAATTCATACAGAGACGGCAATTACGCTTGACAAGGAAAATGATAAATAAACGTAGATTAATTAATGATCAATATCATATTCCCCACGAACAACCATTTAAGATTAGCCGAATATTTCTCTGATTGAATTACCTAAAATCCGTTTCATTGGAGAAGCTATAAAAATGTAATTAGTAATTATAATAATCAAAATACCGACTTAAATACAACGTTTCATAACTGATTATCATTTTAAACATGCGTTGTTATTGCACCTAACTAACAATACAAGTTTCGTTCCACATTTTCTGAAACAGGTACATACAGGTTTATTCAAATAACTCAACCAGTCCCTAAAAATGTGCTTTATCTTCTCTTGTTCCTCTTTAGTTTCTATTTTAATCTCTATATATTTTTTATTGGAATCGAACAAGGCGTATACATGTACCGGTTATAATACGCCGCCGCATCTAGAAATAAACGGAACGATGTTTTTTTTTTTCAAATCTTATTCAATTAATTCGATACTTGTATTTCTGCTTAGTTTGAAGGTCGAAGATGACGGCTAGCCTACAGGTGAATATCTGCTGGGTGAATAGTGTCATTAATAACGAGATTTATTTTCTTAATAAACACGCTACGATCTCAGTTTCAGCGTAGGAGTTTTATTCTTCGTATTTCTTTTTTTATCTCATTCATTATATTCAACTCACGCTATAGCATGTTGTTAATCACAGATTTTTTATGCTGGCTATGGCTAAAACAAAAATGTGCCTTTCAGATAGAAGTGTCTAACCTCATAAGGGACAAAGTACTCGTAGTACTTACTTTTGTTAAATTTGAATTAATTATAATCTCTACTAGTTTTAACAGTTGGATCATATTGAAACAAAAACAACGGAAGTATATGTTTGAAACTCCCTTATTAGTTCTTGATTAAAATATTAACAATCGCGAGAATATCCGGTGGAATAATTGTTTTCGGTGCTTCACGTTACTCGTCTGATTAGCAGTAGGTCACTAGGTTTACCACACTCCGATAACATGCTAAACAATCAAATTAAGGCAACAATTACGAATATAATACAGAAGTTTAAGGCCACACAAGTGGTGCTTTTCCACCGACGGGGCAAGACGAGACGAGATGAGGTGAGGCGAGAATAGTATTTCGATAGACAAGACCTCAACTCCCTCCTCTCCTCACACGTCTTCGGTGGAAATAGTGTCATGCAAAATTAAATGCCTGCCTCGCCCCATTGTTTGAAATTTACCTTAACGCGAGATTTGAGAGCCGGCAATCTTCGTCAGTCGTGGAATTTTAATTTTATTATAATGTTGAATAAATTGGAAGATTCAACAACAACTAACAACTTATCTCGTAACTTTCAATTCTCTTACATACACAAACATCACCCCTGTATTCTCAACCGGGGTGCGTAGAGCAGAGCAAACGTTATGATGACAAACCCATGACTATTTCACTTAATGACTCCTAGATATTTTCATAATAAAAATATTAGTGGGATACAAGAAGTAACTCTAAAAAATTAGAAAAAACAAATTCGTGGCAAACCAGCTTACTCTAACAGTGCCTAATCCTATCACAGAGACCAAAATTGTTAGGGTAAGTGCGAGTGCGACAGAAAGGATAAAGTAGGTATAGAAAGGAGCTCAACATTTTGCTTGCTTTGATGTTCACATACTGGTTTTGCTGGTTTACTTCTCATATTTTTTACCGTTTCGGCCTAACCCAAATTCCCACTTTAGAGGTTTTTGACAAATCAAATGCAAAAGTTAAAGATGTTCACAGACACAACAAAGGTCAACATCGACAAACAACATTTTAGTGAATAATATATGTATACCTTTTTCAAATCTATATTCGTTTTGGGACATTATGTAATTCATGAATAATGTCAGCCACGTAAAAATCAAATCACAAACAAAAAACATCATTAAGTACAGAAACAAGTAAATAAAAAAGTTGATTAAGTATAATAAGTGCCTAGATACCTACTAGGTACACAAATTTCAACTTGCAAGATTTGACATTGGCATTGAAAAAAACCGGCCAAGTGCGAGTCGGACTCGAGCACGAAGGGTTCAGTTCCAAAAACAGCAAAAAATCTCGCTTTTTGTATGGAAGCGCCCCTTATTTTTTATTTTATTCTGTTTTTGTATTTGTTGTTATAGCCGCAACAGAAATACATCATCTGTGAAAATTTCAACTCTCTAGCTGTCACGGTTCGTGAGACACAGCCTGGTGACAGACGGACGGACAGACAGACAGCGAAGTCTCAGTAATAGGGTCTCGTTTTTACCCTTTGGGCACGGAACCCTAGAAAGTAGTAGCTCTAATGTATCTCACGGTTGTCGACTAAGAGTCGATTTAAACAAAGGAGATAAATAATAATATAATTTAGTCTTCGATAGGTACGTCACTCGTCGCAACGCAAAATTTCAAGTTTCTAACTCTAATAGTTTACGCCCTGCCTTGATTATCATCACATCATCAGTCAGCTTCTCATTTTTATATTCAAATAGATTCTAGTAAAATATGAATTCATAGACAGTGTCAAACAAAACATCAACAAAAAAAAGGTGTCAAAATGACGTTTTGTCTCCATTTAGATGGCAACGACGGTACCTGCTAGAAGGTTTTAACAATGTCAAACAAAAAATCTTGAGTCAAGTTTTATAGTTTAAACTTCTTTTATAACTTTTAACATGAAAGTACCGTGAGACTGACTAATCTTGAAAAATTCACATAACGCACTATGTCCATTTTGACAAGGTTTTCGCATTGTTAAGGGAGAAATTTTACATTAGTCCGCATCCAAATTTCAATCGAGATTATGTTTGATTGGTACCTTTTGTTTGGAAGACGGTCTTGGATTTTCGTACTTCGTCAACAGCGGGTGATGACGTACGTTTTGTGTTACCCTACATTTGACTATAATATAAATAACGATAATAATGAGGGTAGTAGTGCGCCGGTATTATCGCGTTTGGCAGCAGACACCGCGCTTCAACATAAAGGGCTACGGATTAGCATCTCGATGCATATTTTTCATAATTATTTTATATTCATTTCATAAATGTACTTTTTCAAATAAAACTTCTCGCGCAATGAAACTAACATACCTATCGGCAACCGACTGTAGGATAATTTCACACTCATTCACTGTCTTTTTCTGCCGTCATTGTCATAGCTAAGGTACAGATTTAGCATCGCTGAGCCGCACGTGACACAACAAATAGCAGTTAATAGATGAAATATATGTATTAGTACTGCTCGGTCACCAATCTGTCCTTAAATCATTGTATACGTCCGGTTGAAACAAATTTTCTTACATCGTAACAAGAGCTTGTCATTTCCTGTACTTATGGTCATTATGGATATATGTAACTAAACGTTACCAGCTAAGATCCCATTGAATCATATATACAATCACGCTTCTTTTTCCAAAAGAGGTAGGGAGAACACACGAAACATTATATAGACAAAGCCATGACTATGTCACTCTCCGCAGCCACATCTAGGATAATTATAGCTTTAAAAACAGACGGAACAGGTAAAATAGTGACAGGTTGCTAGCCTGTCGCCTAAAGCATACCTAAGAAACTTATTCCAGTCGTCTCATACGACATCCAGAATAAATCAAGTTCTATCGCGACACCACGTAGTTTTACTCAAACCTAAATATGATAAAGTGGGTAGGGAATTTTGGAATAAGTGACACTTATCCGCTTTTGTCATTTAAAAAAATGACTCCCGAGTAAAATGTGACTTAAGTATACCAAGATTTGATTCCTGTTGGGTTGAACCGGCCGGAAAAGTAATGATTAGGCGGTTGTGGGTCCCTGCTAATAATGTCAGCAAACATGATCAGTCGGCATCAGCGAACACATTGCAGGCCGACTCGTTTTCATACATTAATACCGCGATATTTCACATGTTGAGTCACAGTCGAAGCGTGCCAATGCCGTTTAGCAGTTTCTTAACCCAAAACACTATTTAGCCAACTAGGTACATTTTGAAGTTAACTTTCACATTTTACCCTGTACGGTAAAAGTACTTTCATAAATGGTCATTGTCCTTTTTAGGGTACCGTAGCCAAAATGGGAATTATGGAACCCGTGTTTTCGTTTGTCTGTTTTTCAAACCATACCGCAAATAATGTAAATATTCATAGTCTATTATTTAGCATACAAACCATGACCACCTCACGCGTCGTAGTCACTTCTAGCATATTTTTAGGTTTTATGATAATAGGTAGGACACAGTGATAGGATGCTATCTGTCGTCTAACGCATACCTGAACCTATTTATCCTTAGTCACCTCTTACAGCATCCGAAATGGAGAGGTGTTATTCTAAGCCCGACACCACACAGGTTTAATAATATCACAGATAAAGAAAAAATATAGACCAAACTATCGAAATAATTTTGTTTTACTGTATTTATTCCGAAGAAAATCACGTAAATTCGGAAAATGCAAGTGCTAGGTCCTTATTCATAGAAAGATTGAAGTAAAATGTACGTAAATAAACTAAACCCTTCACTGAACGTGGTCCGACGCACGTGGCGGGGTTTTTTAGTTGAAGACAAATTATTATTTACAGAAACAATGCCGGCTTCGTCAGCGTTCACAAATAAAGAGGTATGATTTTTACACCTTTTGTTTTGATAATTTTACTTTCATGCACTTTATGTTTTTTTTGGAGACCTATTCGACTTGTTTGTCTTTTTAACATTATTATTCGATAATTTACGGCTTTGTGTTACGAATTAGCATATTTTATGTGTCATTGTTTTATGTCTACAAGCGAAGATCATATATATATTACTATTAAATACTTACACGCAGTTTTTTCGAATCTTCGTTATAATGCTGTAACAATTTCTCTAAACCAAATCATAACAATAAATAAAGATCCATACGTAACTATAAAAATGCATACGCAGACAGATGCAATAAGGCAAGAAGGCGAATTTATTACTAAAAGTAAAACGTAAGATTCAAGTAGGGCACACAAATACTAATAAATATCACGACTGTATTTCCAAATAATAATAATAACATCACTGGATAATATTTACACCAATCACCTAGTCCCAAAGTAGGCAATTTAATGCCTGTGTTATGGGTACTAGACAACGGATAAACTTACTTATATACAGATAAACATCCAAGACTCGAAAGCAAACATTCGTATTCATCATACAAACATCTGCCCCGACCGGGGATCGAACCCGGGACCTCAAGCTTCACAGTCAGGTTCTCTAACCGCTGGGCTATCCGGCCGACAAATGGAGTAAACAGAGCAAATGAAAGGTTATTTGCGAGTATTTCATGTCTCGTAGCCACTTTGAGTGAGCTTCCCAGCCTGTTCGAAAGCAAAATCCTTACTAATATTATAATTATAAGGCAGAAAGTGAGTTTGTTCCGCTTTCACGCCGTAACTACTGAACCGATTGCTTTGAAATTTTGCAGACGTAAAGATAGAAGTCCGGATTAAATAATGGGCTACTTTTTATCCCGGAAAATTGATGTCCCCGAGGGAAAACAAAAATATAATTTGCTTGATAGATCGAAATCGATCGATGATAGATCGATATCGATCGATGGCCGATCGATAGATGATAGATCGATGGCGCTGTGTGTCGTTTGAAACGAGAAGTTATCTCATAGTTGTGCTTTATACCGCAATATAACCGAGTTCCACGCGGGCGAAGCCGCGGGCGGAAAGCTAGTTGACCTATAAGACGAAGCTCGACACCATACGGAAACGGAACTTACCTGTGAAAAAATTCTGTGCCTACGTGACAATCCAGCCGTATTTTCTAATAGCATTTCTCAGACCCGTTAATGTAATAGCTGGTCGTGGTCTCTAATGACTATTTAATTGATAATTGACAAGTCTTAATCATGGATGAAAACGCTTCGTTGTACATTAAACGCTGGACTTGGTTGATTCGTGTGTCACCTATGACACTACTACGGAAAATCGTCACACTTGCCGAGTTTCACGGTTCCGATTTTAAATCTTGTTTTCATTAGTAATTCTAGCAAGTTTTTTTCTGAAACGGAACATACCTACTTAGTTGCCATTCCTTGTGTCCTGATTCATAACATTAGGTAATTGCTATCTAGTAAACAGTCACAAGACGTTTCGATGGTATCATTATTAAACAGCATAATATTCTATTATTTTTACGTTATCGTTATCGATTGTTGAAGGTCTCTTGAAAGCGAGAGCGAAAATTAACCTGTTAGAACCTAATTTACAAAAAAAATGAAATATCCATATTTTAAAATAAGCAGGACTTAATCAAGCTTTGTTGTGATTTTAATTACCTCCACGTTTCAGTCTACTTGTGACCAGGGTCGCTGTAACCCGGCCGAAACGTCAAGGTAATTAACATCACAACAAAGCGTGATTAAATCCCGCGTATTTATAAATATGAGTGTGAATTAACGAAAGTTTAAAACATTATATAATTTTGTATTTAAACCACAGACATTAATCACGCTAGATACTTGCTTAAAATTACTTCGTCGATTCGGCAACATTGCATTGGCCATTGAAGATAGATTTCGACATTAATTCGAAAAAGAAATAACCAACATTCATAAGATTATCGTTTAATTTAATTGACGACTGTGTGTGACGAATTAGTGTAAGTAAGATCCCATTTAAACTAGTTGTTTCATGAATTTGACATTTAAATTGGACATCGGACAATTCATGCCAGATGGCCTGCGACACAATTGACGTCAATAAAAGAAATAATCACGACGATTCATCGATTTAAACTGTTGTCGCGTTAGAACTTGCTGATTTACGCATTTTAATTCATTTACCTACTCCACTTGAGCAAGAAAACATTGAGTAACATTAAGTATTTCCTACTTAAAAACGTCGAAAGTACGAAATTTTATTTAAGGAACAATATTTGTAAAAGTGTGTAATTACTTGTATTATTGCCTATGAATATAATGTAAGCATTAAGTAGATGTTGCTCGCCTGCTTATAATTCGCTTATCCCGTGGGGAACTTTAAATTTTTCCGGGATAAAGGGTCCTTGCCTACTCTAATCTTCCTCAGAACTCAGTCTAATTACACATCAAATTCTGTCGAAACCAATTCAGATGTTCAAATCAGAAATGGTGATAATTCAAATATGTATTATAATAACATTCTTACTAGATCTATATTATTAAATATGAATTCTGTTAACGTTTAATGTACATACTTATACGTAATAGGGATGGGCTCGTCAACTTTGGATTTGGCCAACTAATTAATAGGCCGACTAATCAGTTTTCAATTTGTCGATTAATTGGCATGCCGATCATAGTAGGTAAAGTTATTAGGTATGTTCGGGTGTAATCGGCAGCTATTAATTATTAAAATTAAAATATTACACATTGCATTAAGTACCTATTTCTACCACCCTTGGAAAGTTGTATTATGTTTAATTAATGTACTTGCATTTGAATAAAACACGCAATAATGCCTACCTACTAAATAATTCAATAAATTTGAGTTTAATTTATTTTTCCCTATATTTTTTGTCAGGCAATAATGCCGGATATCCGGCACTTGCCGAATAATCGGCCGACTATAAACAATACCGAATAGTCGGCCGACTATAAACAATACCGAATAGTCGGCGACTATTTGCGACTAGTCGGTCCATCTCTAACAGATATTGTATTGAGTTACATGGTTATGCTAACTTAACTATGATGATAATTATAAACAGACGAAAACGTCAAGTGTCACAATTTTCATTGTTTAGTTATTTCAATTAGGTGCGCCCATGGGTTTGACAAAGCAAAAATTTAAAAAGCTAGAATGTATTTTGTCACAAATTTACCGCTTTGTGTAAAACTTTCAAACAATTTTATAGGTGAGTGAGGCAAGTATGGAAACCTGCTTAATTGCAAGAGAATTATGGTTTCTTTTACTTTATCCATGTCTGTGCTCACATGCTATTTTTGATTATATTGTCAAATTCACATAGGTATTAGTCAACCAACTCTTTTTAATTATAATTATTAAACAACCGTTGTTGTACGTAGACGTATTTTCATGAATGTGTGTGTCCCGAGTCCCGTATGGTGTCGGGTTTATAATTACGCCTCTATTTCTACCGTGGATGTCGTAAAAGGCAACTAAGGTAATAGGCCAAAATATGATTTGGGCGACAGGCTAACAACCGTCACTATTATAAGGTTTTTCATCTCTTTAAACCAAAAATTGTGTTAAAAGTAAAAAGTAATAATTAAGCTAAGAACTTTGAAATAGTAATTTAACTTTTTTGGGCTCTGCGTACCCAATTTTGAATCACAGGCACTCACAGGCGTGATGTTTATGTATGATGTGTATGTATGTTTTCTGTGTGTTACGGTATCGAAGGAGTCCATTGTAAACGGCATCAATTTTAAGTATGAGCAAGTTCTCAAAAACGAAAGCAAATATTCCATACGCATAAAATAATATTTATAGTAGAGAGACAATAATAATTTTATAGGTTTCTAATTGTGACGTCGTAATTCTGTAGTTTAACCAAATCACTACTGCACCCGCGTGAAGCGAGGGCGGGTCGCTGTATTTGATATATTTATGATAAGACCGAGCACTTAGAACACAAAATATTATATACATTATACTATAGTATACTCGGTACCTCATTCTTTTAAGTCGGTTTAAACTAAGTTTGTAAGTAGGTACACCATATATGCAGCAGGTAAGCAATTTCAATTAGGTAAGGTTCAAGAAACGATAAATTTTGTAACGAAGCAGGCTTCCCGTTGATTATTGATTAAGTATGTTTGATAAACACACAACAACAAGCTAAGTAGGTATGAATATCTATATGTGAATATAATATTTTTTCAATTTAATTACTTGAGAGATAGTAAAAGCCCTCTGTTATTGTAATTTTCATCACCATTTTATACAGCTTGCTTCACGAATTGTCATTGACTATAGAACTGAACTGTAAAGAGTTACCTATATACGAGTACGTGAACGTACTTATATCGCTGTTGGGTTATCTCTGTGTCATAGTTAATAATTTTATAAAATATATCCTGGACCTTCCTATTCATATACTTATACATAATTAAATAATATACATAAGTAGATAATTACACATGTAAACCAACACTTGTACGAGTACCATCTTATGCATACCTTGGTAACCGCAGCGTCCTAATGATAAAGATTAAAACGACTTTCTTTATGCCGGTGTCTTGGAGATCAAGTCAACAGCTCAGTAACTAGGTATTTTACTTAGCAATAATTGAATTAAGTTAACATCATTTATATCAAGAATGAGTAAGGTAAAAAAATTATCAGTAACTCCGCTTATATTTATGACGTTACGTGATTCTGCGAATGAATAATTGTCATTCAGATAAAAAAAGTCGACATTAATATCAACGTCGTGCGTCTGTTTTTATTTAATCACATCTGTGAACACGACACTGTCAAAGTTTGTTTTAACTACCTACTGTTGGCCATAACCCGCGCTACAGGATTTCACACACGCTATTGACCAACTTCAGCCACTGATATCGATATTTGCGTGCAAACGTTGCGTATGTTGATAAACCGATACCTAGTAAAACTGATTGTCAGTACCTACTAAGCTATTATTATTACACATTATCATACTATCACGATATTATACCTATCTATTGCCCACAATTCTTTTAACAACAATAAAGATACATTACAGTATAGGTAGGTGCTTAATGCTGTTTGTAAACACTTACTTCTTTTTCGGAATCCTTCGGTAACTTTGAGCGTGAGGTTAGTGAACTCAATCTCGACAGAGGATGGCGTAGGCAAGTCTATCTGAAGGGTCCTGCACTCATGATTCTCGTCTCCGCTCACTTTCCTCCCGAGACCTCGTAGTATCGCCAGCGGGTTCGACATAGTGGTTTAAATATGATCCGAAACTTATTTATAGCATACTCTTTTTCAGCAAAACAAACACAAACGTTTCACAAGACACGATAACGCGCTAAAGTTTTTACGAAATCTTCAATGTTGTGTCTTTGACACAAACATATTGCTGCATAAACAACACTTAATTAGTTCTCGATCACAAAAAATACTATAAAGTTGCAAATTTAGCAAGTATTAGTAATATAAAATTACCGGTACACTTTTTATTATATTTTCACGTCAATTTACGCAATACTTAAGTAATAACACTGGCTAGTAATAAAGCATTTTTTTTTGTGGGGTATTATTAAAAAAAATAAAAAGCTAATACGAGTCGGTGGTAACGCCGCGCGTCGGCGCGGACTGTAGCGCGGCCGGTATCGGACTGCGAACAAAACACGCCGCGTCGAGACCGTGGGTGTAGAACATCGTTTAAATTAGATTACACTACAATAATGTCGACACAACTGAAGTCTGAAGTCGTGTAAGAGTACCTCTACACTATTATTTATGGCGAGTACATGACTCATTGATACGATGTAAAATTAATATCTATCTAATTATCATAAGTGAATGTATTTAGTGATTAATTTACCTACTAAGGGACGCAACAGCAGTGAAACTTAAAAAAATTGAAACATTCAAAATGAAAAAAAAATCGCTCCACCTTCGATCGACCTAATTTCGTCATCGTAATAAGTCCTCCTACCTCTCGTTATCCAATTTTTATTGTTTTAATTTGAAATTTAGTGATTTTTCTTTAAAATTCAAATTATATTGACGTTTCTCAACAACTAACCTTTTGTCCACTTTATCCAAATCTTTTTAATCAAATACGTGGGTGTAACATTTTTGTTTCAAATTAAATATCTAATATATCTAAATTTACGCAGAAGCATCCTTTTTTGTTCGTTATATGTACATTCATCGGCAACGTAAAGTATACCTAAGTAAGTACACAACATAATGAAATAAGACCGGCCAAGTGCGAGTCGGACTCGCTCACGAAGGGTTCCGTACCAAAAACTGCAAAAATCAGGTTTTTTGTATGGGAGCCCCCCTTAAATACTAATTTTATTTTATTTTAATTATTTTCTTTTAAAGTAAATATTACTTAAATTAAAATATTCTGTTAGCATTTCAAGTATTAACCTGTTACAGTTATTTAAATAGACCCAAAATAGCAAAAAAAACACGTGTTTTCTATGGGAGCTCCCCTTAATTATTATTATTATTTTGATTTTAGTATTTGTTGTTATAGCGGCAACAGAAATACATCATCTGTGAAAATTTCAACTCTCTAGCTCTTACGGTTCGTGAGATATAGCCTGGTGACAGACGGACAGACAGCTAAGTCTCAGTAATAGGGTCCCGTTTTTACCCTTTGGGTACGGAACCCTAAAAAACTATGTTTTATAGTGTTGTTTGCTATTTTACAGCGTAATTAAAAAGTACCTAAGAGAATAAATATTAAATCTTTACGTAATACAACCGGTTTCAATAACAATCTTTACATTTGCATTTCATTTACTTAATGACAATGACTAAGTGCATAGTTAATTTTATAATTTACTACTATTTCAGCATCTAATAATAAATTAGTAACGAGTTTACATTATTATATTAAAAAATAATTATTAACCTAAATCTTACTAATAATTATAAACGTGAAAGTTTGTGAGTATGGATGGATGGATGGATGTTTGTTACTCCTTCACGCAAAAACTACTGAATGGATTTTAA
>BHDV01063478.1:367252-391519 GCA_005406045.1 Adoxophyes honmai
GAGTATAATTAGCATTTTATCTGGTTAATCAAAAAAAAACGTTTGCCTTTTATCCCCATACTTACTCTGAACTTTAATGCGAGGACTAAAAAACCATGTCGGGTCTCATCAATCTGGCTCGGTTTTTTTTAGTAGGTACCTCTTATAATGAAGAATGTACTTTATTTACCTACTTATGCTAAGATGATGCTAAGTCTCAACATGCTACTATTGACAGTTTTCGGCTGATGATTTTTTTTATTTTTTCTTTATTGTTTTATTTTTCGGAACGCATTCAAGCTATTTTACTGTAGATGTTGTAAGCTATGTTCTTTATTCGAATGTAAATATTAGTGTAAACGAATACTAGTTGTAATACAAAAAAAAAGGAAAAAGAGACAAAAAAAACATTTTTCACATGGCTGTGAAGAAGTGCAAACATTATTTTTCCAAAATAACAGACTAGCAAGTAAATGGTACCTACCTACTGCCCGAATATAATTATTCTCCACGCTTATATCCTACCAAAAATAAAAAATGGTTACCTAGATATTTTATCCTTCTTTCTTCTGCACGATTTTTCCACATTCGACTAGGAAATAAATAATTTGAACAATAAACCAGGAACCAAAAGGCTGAATGACGGTCAAAAGTCAACATTCGCGAGTGCAACGACCCGTTCTCCCAACACGTTTAGTGGTTTACCTCTGGAATGAATTCCGCGTACAATTACGTGTTTGTGAGCCTTGCACTGCCCGGCAGCTGTGGTTAACCTTACGAGTACCTACATGCACTCGCGCCATTCTTAACTAATCATTAAAAGACAAAGAACACAAGGACAAAGAATCAAAGTCAACAGTTTGTTGACTGGAGAGTGTATCTATGCAGGTAGGTACTTTATATACTTACTGGCTAAATTGTTTTATTTATGTACTTACCTACATAAATGTATACTACTTTGTAATGCTGTAAAGTATCTAACAGATAACTTAATTGTTTATCTGTTAGCTTTTGTGTTGTAAAATATTATAAGATGATAGCTACTTATTATTTGAAATATACATTTAAAATGGAAGTGAACCAGAGATATCAAGATTAAATCTATTCTTTTAAATAAAAAAAGATACGTAAATAGAAAATACAATAGCACATCTTGTACAATGCACAATTACTTATTCTGTGACAAAGCAGTACATAGCACATACCTATCGGTACAAATACCAAAATATTATTAAGAAGTCGGAGCAACAAAATTAACAAAAAGCAAGAATATGCCACCGATAAAGTTACCAACATTGTTTTAATCAATTTGCTTGGCGTACCCACCACCTCGTTTAGTAACGGTAATCTTCTTCGTCGTCATACTCTTGGCAGAGTGGTCGTGGTCGTCATATCAGGGGTGGTGGCAAGCTTAACTATCCGTCGCCATTCTTAACTGTAGCTTTTCTAGTGCATTCGTAGAGTAAACCATGGAGTGCAGATTTGACCTGGTCAGTCCATCGCATCGGCGACCTAGGTCAGCTAGGCAGCTGCCGCGCGCTCTAGTGCCTTGGACTTTCCCCTATAACGGTATAGTATGTATATCACTAATCTTTTGCGTATATAAAATTATCCATAATCTAAATATTACATTTACAGAACGGCCATAAACATTAAATTCAACTGCGCCGAATAGCGCTAACACTTCCGCTGTTTCACAAAATCGCCAAAGGATGTCCGGTTATTACACGACACTACAAAAAAATTACCAGCATTGGCAACAACTGGCCTTCTCCCTATTATAAATTGTAAGTATATCCGTGTGGTGCCGGGTTAGAATAGCACCTCCCCCTATCTTCCCGTGGGTGTCGTAAGAGTCGACTCTAGGAAAGGGTTAGTGTTTAGTGTTTGGGTTATTGTACCCGATGGGCTAGCAACCTGTCACTGCAATATCACGTTAAACGATCTGGTTACCCTGAAATTGCTAAACGTGGCACTGGATTTTTGAATTCACGTGCTCTGCCTACCCCTCTTGGGAATACAGGCGTGAGAATATGTATGTATGTATATGTATGTAAGTACATGAGGTCAGGGGAGGTCCACTCCGCAGTTTACGAGTACGCTCCGCCGGCGAGACCTCATGAAAGGTCTAAAAAAGGGCAACGGTAGAAAGAGACTGCAATATTTTTACGATTAAACATGTATTGTTCGGGAGCGGACCTACTGTACGTAGTAATATCACCTATTCTGTGGTAAAGTTTCTCCTCTTTCACACACGCTTGGTAGCAGGACATGTGTTTCGGGCATAAAACATAGCTAACGACGTATTTGTAGTCAGTCCTTTCTGTGCAAGTCGGCTTATAGTACGTCATTTTCTTTAAGTCTGCTTGGTATTATTAGCGGCTGGACTGGACTTTTTCAGGGTGAACAATATTAATATGGCACTTACCAAGTTACCAACTTATAAAATGTGGTTCAGACTCTATTGGCAAATAGTAGATCACGGTTAGCCGTTGCTCATAACTTTTTTGCCGGTTAAGTACTTACCTCTTACCTTTTTTAATTTATCACATCACTACAAGTCATACAAGTACTTAAGCTGAAATTTGTTTGAAACAAGTAGTTTTATTAACCTAACCCTTGAGCAACTATTAACATCTACCTAGGCACTTAGTTGTAAAAACTCAACAGTTTTGATTTAATTTTTTGTAGGTGTATCTAAAATTTCTGGAAACGTTTTGTTGAAACTTATACAGCTATTTAACTACAATTTCTAGAAAAAATAAATGCAAAAAAACAACGCACAATTGTTCTTTATTTACATTTTCTTCCAAATAAGAATTTGTGGGTTTACAAAATTAAGCTTTTATTTTTTTAAGACCATGTCAGTGTCAAGTTGAGTGACAGCCTCTATTATTATTTGTCTAGGTACAAACTGCACACTTAACTATACATCAGCTTTACGTATCTACCAAATATTAAATGTTCACCTTAAATCGTTTTTAACACTCGGTTTCTTAAGTCAATAGCGCATGCGGAGCCATTTGATTTCTATTGCCATTGCTCCTACACTCGGATAATCGTTTTCATAAATCGAGTTATCATTTTATAATGGTCACTGCCTGCCAAGCACGGCCAAGCGCGAATCGAATCGCAACAAGATAGACTAGGTACATGTCGCTGTCCAACTAAGAACTTAAAACCTAAAAAAAATATGCTGAAAGTGGCTACAAAACGTGTGATAGTAACGGATTTCTCTATATAGCATTTCTTATGCTCTGCCTAACCTAATTGGTAAAACAGGCGTGATGTGTATGTCTTTAGGTGTGCCGTGCCAAGCTTACTGGTTGTTATGTCACATGCGGGAAGTCCTATCTACCTACCTAGTACCTAGCATGCTTTGACTATGAAACAGTCTTAGGTATATAGAGTAGGTAAATAATTTGGTACGAACCTATGCCTCTCTATTTCTTTTCATACGAAATGTCATTAGGGTATAGTATACTAATATACAAACAAAAATTAAATAAAGACTAAACTTAAGCGTACAATCACGGACATAGACAACTTTTGCGCTAAGTACGAACCCACGCGGGCGTCCGACCCCCTTTCTCTGACTCTGCGTCTCACTTCCTGAACAAAAGCCGATTCGCAACACCCCGTAGCCTCAAACGCAAGGGATAAAACTACATATATTTATAGGCTACAACCGAATATTTTACGCGCTTCTACATCTGCTCTGCCAAAGTTAAGCCGTCCGTCTAAATATTATTAGGTACCTATTAGGTACAGCCGTTCCCAATACCTAATCTGTCGCAGCCACAAGACAGCAAAAAATTCATTGCGAAAAGGTACTAAAATAGCGGCACAGGTACCAAATTACCTGACTGTGTAGGTACAATGTCTTTGTTAGTGGATAGCAAGGCTTCATTTTTATTGTCACTTTTAAGAATTGCTGAATCGGCGTCTGTCTCGTGTTCCCAACTTGTCACAATTTGTTCCCTCTTTCAATTCTCATTTGTTTTAAGATATTCAAAATTATGTAATTGAGATTTTTAAAAATGAAAATGAATGAAGTCTATTGTTCTAAGTATCAAAGGCGTAAATTTATTGAAATCGTAAGGGTTGATTGGAACGGGGTAGTAAATAAAGTTACTAGAAGCACTTTATCGTACAAAAAGTACAAACAAGATGTTGAAGTACAAAAGCGAATTTATCCCTTAAGAGATCTTTTACAGTCAACCTTTGAGAGGAAGCTTAATTATAGACACCGACAAAAATAAAAGTTACACTAAACAGGGTCCAACACACCTACAAAATGCTACTGAAATTATAAAAATATTAATAAATATAGACATTCAATAAGAAATCGATAAATACAGAACAAAAACGTACCTTTTCAAAGAAATAACAAATATACATACATATGTATATCAATAACACACATAATTACGCAGCTGGTGTGTGCCACATTTTCATCTTCTTAGTAACTATAAAGGGGTTCGTTTAGTAGGTAATTTAAAGCATAAACAAAGAAATTTCCAAGAAGCGGTGTTAATACTCGCTAATTTACGTGAATCCAATTTATTGACATACCTACAGCATTGCGAGTTAAATTAATCTAGTGTTATAATTTGAACACACAAAACATAAAATTACCTATGTTCTACGTAAATGAGTCACAAAACATTGCAAATCTATACTAATATTATAAAGCTGAAGAGTTTGTTTGTTTGTTTGTTTGTTTGAACGCGCTAATCTCAGGAAATACTGGTTCGAATTAAAAAAATATTTTTGTGTTGGATAGACCATTTATCGAGGAAGGCTTTAGGGTATATAACATTACGCTGCGACTAATAGAAGCGGAGAAACATTGGAAAATGTGGGGAAAAAACAGGAAAAATTTGTCACTGTTCCGCGCGGACGGAGTCGCGGGCAGCAGTATGTTATATGCATAAAATAAATATGCGTTAGTTTTCAAATTCACACATAGTTCTTACATCTAAATATTTCAGTATTCTACTTCAAACATTCATTCCGCAGTCATGACTTCGTTAACTTGTACGTCTTGCTTGTCGACGGGTATCTCGGGGTATATTTGCTGGTTGAACCCGATGGCTAGGATGTAGGGCCTTTTGAAGTTCTGGGGGTCTGCCTCGTGACGCTGGATGAGGCTCGTGAGGAACCGATCGTAGTACCCGCCGCCGTGGCCGCAGCGCCAGCCTTCTCTGGTGAACGCTGCGCCCGGCGCTATCACAAGATCTAGGCCACCTGGATAAAGCAAAGGGTTAACAGTTTATTTAAACGTGAGGAAAATTTTTAATATAGAACTACGCTGAACAAACAGGAGTGTGAGGAAACAGGATGATTGAAATTAGTCGGTATCGGAATTTCAGTTGGGATAGTGGTGATCGGTTACCCCGATACGGAAAACTGTTTTTAATACTTGTACTGCGTCTGTGGTCGGTTTGAACGAACCTTTACAGACAGAAGTCGTTAGTATTTTGTCCTAATGATGTAAATTTCAGTTATTGCCTCAGTCAATGCAAATGGCCGTTTTCCAAAATTATTTTCGTACTTGGAATCATAGGCGCTGTCGATACAAAAAAAAAATCGTACAAGTTTTATGATTCCATTCCATGAATTTTGAAATTTTGAACTAAATAGCTATCTGTATTACGACCATTTCTTAGTGATCGATTAATGCAAGTGAAAGCCACTCTAAGAAACAATCAAAACCAGTAAACGCTCTGAAATTACCGTTATCCATAGCATCCTCCCTCTCGGCGTCCTTCGCATGCTGCTTGATCTTCCAGCTCGTCTCCACCATGATATCCTGGTCCCCTGGCGACATGAAAACTATTTTATTTCATCTGTTTGTTGTTACTGGCCACCAATAATATTGGTGGCAGTCAATTGTTTTATAAATAACAAATCTTCTTCTGTCATAACTGCCAAAACCGTGTTTCATTTATGAATAGCTTTGCTATGCCCACGACTTCGTACGCGTGGAATACTTTTTCCCACATTGTTCAATGTTTCTTGGCTCCTATTGGTCGCAGCGTGATGTTACATAGCCAGCCTTCATTGAAAAATGGTCTACCTAACCAACACATTTTTTTTATTCGTACCAGAGTGAGTTTCAAAAAAATTGTACATAGTTAAGGGCTTTAATAAAAACAAAAGTTAATTGAATCTTTTGTGTAACGATAATTACCCATACATTTTGTATAGGTAATTTTCGTTACACAAAAGACGCGATCGTGATTTTGTTTTTATTAACCCTTAATTTATGTACAATTTTTTTGAAACTCACTCACCAGTATTTCCTGAGATTACCGCGTTCAAACGAACAAACAAACTCTTCAGCTTTATAATATTGGTACAGATAGATTTTTTAATATTGTAATAAACACCTGGGAGCAGTCGCAGCATCCTCATCTTCCCCTTGCTGTACTGGGGCACGAAGGCGGCGTCCCCTCGCGAGATAATGTCCTGCAGGAGCGGCTCCGTGGGCACCTCATTGGGCATGCTCAGGAACAGAGATACCCTTTTAGCTGATCTAAACTTTGGATGGGCAAGAATCTGAAATCGTTGGAAATAGTTTTGTTCAGCTTTATTGTTATTGTCTAAGTTTCAAGCCATGTAGTTCTTTGCTATCACCACAGATTTATATCAAAATAGATGACTCAAGTGTATGTACTTCGCGTGCCAAAATGGAGCCAAAAGGGAGAGCAATGCTCTTCCTTTGACGCGATTTTATTTAGTTTTATACCACTTCGATTAGGTTTAACTGTCTAGAGAGACAGGATAACTTGAATAAGGCGGCGTCATCTTTAAATGGGTTTCATTCGGTCAATTTCTATCACTAAAGCGCTCATGTGACGTTACCTGCTGTAGAGAAAAAGATATTCACATTTTTATCCTTTTTTGGGGCTTTTTCTTTTAGACTACATTGAACCGTGAAGTCATTAAAATTTTGACAAATAAAGGGACAAGAGAACGTCGATTACCTTACTTACTATGAAGAAATGGGCAGCGCTACCAGCGATCACTTCGGACCACCATGTCATCCTCTTTCTTTTTAAGTGTCGTAGGTGTACGCGTCAAACCTAAATTATACTAGAACTTGCTGCAAAGCATGAAATAGTCATAATCTTGGTTTTGTCTACGTATCTGGCGTGATTATATGTACCTGTTATTTGTTATTTTATGAATACCCCAGCGTGTAATTAAATTATGAAGTACCTAGATGTTATCATGAAGAATGCTTATCTTTTGTTTCTTCGTATTTTTGTTACCTTCATTTCATCAGTTACGCACGTAAGTGATAACAGCACGCTGTGCATCTAATTCGGTATCAATGCAAATATTTGGTCATTATAAATATTGACATGGAAAAATGCAGTAAATTTAACGAAACAAAATAAACTACCACCTTTACGATTGTAACGAAATGTTATTGCTTTAGTACTATAAAAAACCCGACCAAGTGCGAGTCAGACTCGCGCAAGAAGGGTTCCGTACCAAAAACAGCAAAAAAAAAAATATTTTTCTATGGGAGCCCTCTTAATAAACAGACAGACAGACAGACAGACAGACAGACAGCGAAGTCTCAGTAATAGGGTCCCGTTTTTACCCTTTGGGTACGGAACCCTAAAAACAGTAAAAACGATGTCTTCATGGGGTAAAAAATAGGTATTAATTCAAAAACTGTACAGAGTGACTTCAAACTGATGTGATGATACAATGGAAGGCACAAACACTTTTTTTTAATCAGTCGTCACTTTAGTGTAAAAATCTAAAATTTTATCGGTACAATTTTAATAATTAAGCTAACGCATTATGTTGCTTAGCGTTAACTGAGTAAGTAGTACTAAGGCACCCTGTATCTAAGTAATATTATAATTATCAGTAAGAAACCAGTATCAGTATTTAACAATTAATTAGTATGTATTACAAATCTTCACGCAAATATTAATTACTCCAGTACCTATGTAGTGATGGAAACGGCATCAAAATCCGTTCAATCGTTTCTGAGCTAATCGTCAGACATGCCGGGATTTTGATTTAAAATACATATACCTACGGGTGATAAGAATTACTAAATAAAAAACAACAGCAAGTATTTCTTGCGATAAGATGCAATGGGGTCTACTGAACCAAGACCGAATCGAAGTAGGGACCGTGACCACAGTGCGACCTTAACAAAATGGGTCACGTGAAATAATTAATTGAGATTAGACAGAGGAGTATAAATGTATAGACCCCGAAGTAAGGGAGTAGTACTTACTACTCCCTTAGTTTAGTTCGCCTTTTTTACATAAGACTGTTATTCTGTAATATTGTTCTAGTGAAAAATAACGGAATTACTCACGTTGTTTATACCGAGATTAGTTCGACATGTTTCGGATCAATCCGTGATCCATCATCTGGAACTACGCGCCACGGCAGCGGATAGATGCGCACTCGATGTCGAGCTAATCTCGGTATAAACAACGTGAGTAATTCCGTTATTTTTCACTATGAGTGAGTCTCACGGTAGTTTTATGTTTAAAATATTGTTCTATGTAATTGTTTTATGTGCAATAAAGAGTAATACAATAAAATACAATACAAAACTCCACTACAACAATATTCCCACGTTAAATACCGGGAACTGTTCCCGAAAGCAATGTAATCCCAAATGCAACCAACGAGTAGGTATATCCCCGACTTGAGCAAAAACAAAGTTCAGATCGGTTTAAATGGAATAAAACAAGTCATTTTAAATCAGTAACATGCTTACCTTTTCTAAGATGATCTTCGACTGCCGTTCACGGTCATCATCGGTCATGGCGAGCAACCTGCCGACCACATCGGCTCTCAATTCGGCTTTCTTCGGATTCGGTTGAGCTTTTTCCGCACTCATGTTTTTCAATTAATTAATTACCGTTGTTGAATAAATTATCAACGAACGCGCTGACGTCTGATCGGGTCAAATACACTCGGTTTATTAATACTGAAGGAGCACAAACAGTTGCATGACATCGCATTTATATACATAAAAGCTATGATCACAAATATTTATTTAGCTTTGTTTATTTGCTGGAAATGGTGCAATATTTAGGGTTCAGTCAAGATTTCGTCGATTCAACATGTCATTTTAACCGTAGCTAGGTAAGTTTTTCATTTACTTCTTTTAATATTTAAAATTGTTCATGCTAAGTAGGTAGTGGAACCAAAAGATGAACACCCCCCAGAAGTTGAACGTTTGGCTTTAATTAAATAGTAGCACATTTTATACGCCAAAAAAAAATTTTTCATAATGCAGCAACACTTTGCCGAGGTGAAAAACATAATTCAAGAAAAGTTACATCACGGACGTGAACGTGAGCGATCTTCGCGTCTTGGATTCCGGTCAAAAGTGCCAGTTGTATGGAATCCTTATTAAAAAAAGAGCCTCACAGTTTAAGCTTTTAATTGCATATCAAATTGAATAATGCATTGATTAACATTTTTATGCTTGGTATGTATTCTCGACTATATCTTTAATATTATTGTAAATAAACAAAATGTTTTTTTGTATTATTTAACGAGTAATTTGCTGTTCAAGTTATGGTTCCAAAATCAGAGGTATGAGCTAATAGTTGAACGGCGTTCAACTATCGGGCAAAGTGGTATTTTTACAAATGCGTTTATAAAATCACACGAAAAAGATAGACTCGCCGATTATGGCTCAAATTAATTGTATAATTGTCGTAGATTTTTTAACCAAAAGTTGAACAAAGTATTTTGATGTTATGGCAAAGAAATTCGATATTTTTGTTGTATGGGAATCGCGACTGTTCAACTATTATTTCACGCCCAAAAGTTGAACTAGTAATTTTACTAGTTCAACTTTTGGTTCCTATTTCAGTAGATGAACATTGAACTAATTAAATTGGTTTATCTTATAGATTTCTTTGCCATAACTTGAACTACTAAAATTTTGTCATTCACGTTTGGGGCAGGGTATCCATATGAACATTTTTATCAAGGTAATATTCCAATAATTATTTTTGAAAAATAAGTTAAACCATTTAACATACATACATACATACTATTACATACATAACACCTGTATTCTTAAATGGAGATGGCTGAGCACACGAAACGCTTCATATACATTTATATTTCCTATTACTTTACTATCAATATACTAGTTCATCTTTTGGGTCAATTCGTTCATAAATAGGGCACATCGTTCAACTTTAGGGCAATTTGTTTAAGTTGCGCAAAAATATTTTTTATTTATTCGTTTGTATGTAATACATAGGTTTTAAGAAGTGAAATGCAAAGTCGACTATGTGTTTAGTGTTGCAAAAAAAAATCACTGTCATATATGACTTACAACACTGCGAAAAAAAAGTTCAAAGAGTGGTAGTCGCTTAATCGTTCAACTTTTGGTTCCACTACCCTATGAAGTGATTAAGTACCTAGCTAATTAATAATACGAAACACGTGGCGTGAGTTTATTATCGATTTGTTTCACTATAAGTGAGTGTCAAGGTACCTAGATGTTAAATACACAAAATAAGTATTTTTTAAGACAGGGGAAGTCCAACTTAGGAACATTTAGGAACATTCTACCGGAGAGACCACGTGATAGGTCTACGGCAAGCAAGTAATGGTAAAAAGAGACAGCAACATTTTTTATATGTGGGAGTGGAACTTCTGTACGTAGTACTGTTACCTATTCTGTGCTTAAGAACTTGAATTTCGCACAGCCTATTTATTGTGTTTATAGAACCTGATTATGAATGATGCTTGAAATCTGGGTTCCTGAACGGCCAATTGTTTGTTAGTAGACAAAATAGTTAATTACTCCGTTTAGCACAGTTAGATTAGATGTGCGATTCGAATCGCTCGCGTCACTATTTGTAACTTTCTGATGTCTCCATTTGAACAGCCTCTAGTGAGACTAACGAATCGACTCGCGCCTTGCTGTGCTAAGCTGGTGGGTGTTAATTACCAAGTATAGCATGTTCAGTACGTAAATAAACAAAATAAACTAATTAACCACATATTCATCTGTCTTGCTTAGTTTATTTCGGCCAAATATCCTATACCTTAACGATATCATAAAACAAAGTCGCTACTCGCTATCTATAGGGATGTATGCTTAGATCTTTAAAACTAGGCCACTGATTTTGATGCGGTTTTTATTCAATTGTATTTAATAAATAATTGTGCATAATAAATGTGTAATATTGTAGAGAAACAGTGTTAATTTTAGAGGTTCTTATCTGATTTCGTAACTCTGTAGGCCGATGCGGGTCGCTAGTATTATTTATAAGAAAGGACGACCGAAAATTAAGTGGGTTATACTCAATGTCGTCCTAGCCAGATGAATTTAAAACACGTTGAAAATAATTTATGTAGAATGGAAATTTGATGTTTCTGTCTTGACCACTCGATGATCGAGTTAAAATGACGCGATAACTTGATTTCTTTATCTCAGGGCAACCGAAGATCAAAAGTCGGATTCAATCATAGGTCGCCGTGACAGGCAGAAATGAGGCAAAATAAAATGTTACGTGTTAACTCACAATATCCTAAGTAGGCATCTAATATTTATGATGTAACCTAAGAAGAAAAATAGAAAATAATTAGATAATGGGTCTAGTAATAATAAAAAGGTAATATGGAGCAAATCACGTAAACTGAGCCTAGCAAAGCAAAATCTATAAACCTACGAATATACCCGTGTGGTGCCGGGTTAGAATAGCACCTCCCCCTTTCTTCCCGTGGGTGTCGTAAGAGTCGACTCTGGGAAAGGGTTAATGTATTGTGGGCGATGGGCTAGCAACCTGTCACTGCAATATCACGTTTGGCCGTCTGGTTACCCTTAATTTGCTAAACGTGGCACTGGATTTTTGAATTCATGTGCTCTGCCTACCCCTCTTGGGAAAACGGGCGTGAGAATACGTATGTATGTATGTGTACGAATATACTCATTCCTCTTCGCGAGAACAGAGAAGTAGCGCGCAGTAACCGCAACGACTCCTAGATGAAGGGCAACGGACTAGCCCGACACATGTCGAGCTGAACTTGATTTGAGACGTGATTTATCCGTATTTTCCATTATTAGTGACTCTCACGATAGTTTCATACATACCTAGTGAAGTTTCTTGACTACCCGGCCTTTTAAAGCAAATTAATATCCCTTCAAAACTGCGAAATAGTATCATTACAACAGTAATATGACACACACAGGTATTGTACATTTTATGTTAGACAGCGGAATATTATGAAGCAAAGTCAATTTTCATACTTAAATTAGTAAGTTTCATCCAGTTTTCTTACAAGTCAAATCTATTTGTTCCCACTTCTGAATCGTTCTTCACTTTATTTACGTCATTCTGTTTCTGAGCGAAGTACCCACTTCTCTTCAGTCGTTCCCTCACTGCTGAGGATAGTGACTCCTTTTATGGAGGTCTCTTGGGAGTGTAATCGTAGTGGGTTCCCGTTACCTTCTACGTCGGGTTGTTTTAGGGGTTATTAAGTCCCCAAGGCCTCCGTAGCCTATATTACGAGTAGGTTACTTCACCGCCGCCTACTGCTCGGCGTTAGTGTATTTTACAGCGGCCTTATTCCCTGGTGATGACGGGTGTACACTGTTCACCAACCAACCCTCCTCCTCTCGCAAACTGGACTTGGTACCTTCTATGGCGGAGTACACGAGTCTGACGTACGTAGACGAGTATGACGTCTAATACACGAGTGTCAGTTTATGAAATGAGCCTGAAAAGGCGATTTTCATGAAGAATTACGAGTATTTAACGCCTAGTTATGCACAGTTGCATACATAACTTTATCTAAATACATTCAAGTATTGATTTTGAAAAACATTTAAGGATAGCATTTGTTTGATGTGCAAAGAACGACTAAAATTACGGCAAACTCAAATGCAACAAAATTTGCGCTTCAGCTTCACAAACAATTTGTTTTCTCCTTTCGATCGTCACCTGTTATATGAAGCGAACCGATACAGGTTTTTTAATGTAGGCCATTTGCATATTGCGTCTGAACATAATATATAGGTATAATATATAATATATAACCTATCATAGGATGTAGGTAAAATAAATTAAGAAACAATGTAGACAACAAAATTTTTATTAAGCCGTTATAACCTCGTCCACTGGTACATCTTGTTTGTCCACTGGTATGTCAGAGAATATCTGTTCTCTGAAGCATATTCCGATGACGTAGGGTTTCCTGAAGTTATGAGGGTCGGCACCGTGACGAGCGATCAGACCCGCTAAGTAGCGGTCGTAGTAACCACCGCCGAGGCCGCAGCGCCAACCTGTTCTGCTGAAGGCTCTGCCTGCTGCTACCTCTAAATCTACACCTCCTGGTAACAGAATAAACAGTGTTAAAAAAAACCTTTAGTTGTAATTAACTTTAAGGCGCTGCGCAGACGACAGTGTTTTGTACGATCGAGTCTGTGGAGCAATAAATTGTCTGAATGGCGCGCTGACATTTCCACGAAACTCTGAATGGAAATTCCTGGAAGCTGTCACCGCGCCATTCAGGCAATTTATGGCTGCGCAGACTCGATCGCACAAAACTCTGACGTCTGCGCTGCGCCTAAGAGCATATTTATAAGAACTACTGTGTCTTTTCGCGGAGCGCACAGTAGGTATATCCTAAAAAAAATCTCTAAAATCATCAAGGTACGGACCACGAGTCCGTAGATGGAAAAATTGTTTTATAAAATAAAAAAATAAACAGTGTTTGGCTTAATCAGTCGTTACCTAAGCGATTGTAGTAACTTTAAAGCCACCTGTTTTCAAGTGGCGATGTGAAAAACGATTTTTTAACCGCAGAAAGACCATCGCTCTCCTAACCAACATGTCAACTCCCAGCAAACTTTTCAGTATTTCATTTTTCTATAAATGTTCAGTGTGTAAATGTTAGTTCCTCATCCACTGTAACTCTAGTAACCTCTAACCCATTCAAACTAAATAGTTGCCTACATAATTTAATTACTTACCTAACCAAAGATTTAATATACCTAATTTGATTCGAAATATCGATTCTGAGTGCTTAGTGTAATCAAAATAGCCATGAATCGATAACGATTTCGTTTGCGAATTAACGCGAAGAATGTATGGAGACGTGTCGACAGCGGCAGTTGTGCAGACGTGCCGCTTGGAGGCGCTGTCTCAGTGTCAATTCGCAAACAAAATCGCTATCAATTCATGGCCGTTTTGATTACACTAAGAACTCAGAATTCTGTAAACACACCACACAAATACGTTTCAATTACAAATGCGGGATTCTGAATGGATAGGCCAAATTCCGAATCAGATTAAATTTCAAAGGGAAAGCCACGTGTGTGGCTGGTCCATAGGTTTATTATGGATTGACTGAGTTCGATATAGGTACGAATCGATATTTGGAATCGAAAATCTGAAATAGAATTCCGGAGTGTATGTGGCCGCCCTTACAATGTTATGTATGTACAGTATGTGCCCCCACTTACCTATCCAGGCAATTCGGTGTTTTGAACGCGCACCACTACTAATACAAAGTTTGTCTAACTATTTTTAGCGAAATATTAATATCATGAACTACCTCATTTTGATTTTGCTAAAAATAGTTAGACAAACTTTGTATTAGTAGTGGTGCGCGTTCAAAACACCGAATTGCCTGGATAGGTAAGTGGGGGCACATACTGTACCTACATAATTGGAAGTTAATCAGCTCAGCAGTTAAGTCTATTAAGCGGCAATATACCTAATAAGTTCGCTATTAATTTAATGATTTCCTTGAAACATTCTTGCATATTATTGGATTCCACAAATAATCGGCATTCTTTTCCTTATAGCCCTACAAGAATAGAAGTTACGAAAGTATCATATTTTATGTACCTACAATACCTACATAGTTGAAAACGGTTGACATAACCAATTCAGTTAATATTTTCTAAGTAACTACTTATCGCAGGAAAATCAGTACATAAGAAGGCACATCTTTATACTGCCGCCTTGAAAAATAGCATTGTAATGCCGTGATGAAATATACCACTCCTGTGTTCTCTTAGCGTTGTTGGCTCATTGTTATTAGTTATCAACTCACCATTTTCAATAGCGTCTTCTCTTTCGATGTTTTTAGGGTGCTGCCTGATTTTTCTGCTATCCTCCTCCATGGCATTCAGATCTCCGTCCAGTAGCCTCAGCATCCTCATTGTCCCCTTGCTGTACTGAGGGACGAAGGCGGCATCCCCCCGTGAGATAATGTTGTTCAGTAGACGCTCGGTCGGAACCTCATTCGGCATGCTCAGATATAATGCTATTCTTTTAGCTGATTTGAATTTCGGATGGACCAGTATCTGGAATAATCTGAATATTAAATATCTGCGTCACGTTTTTACGATTCGCAGAGACGGGTTTTGATGACCATGCTTTCTGAAATTAGATTTACGAACACTACAGATGAGAATAAATTAGATAAATAGGTGATAAAGTTATGTCTGATACGTGAGTAGTTAACATAGATGAATATAGATAGAGAGACCTTTTCGAAACGTATTTAGGTAAACTTACCTTCTCTAAGAAGATTGACTAAACAGATCTATGCTGGAAGTGTGAATGGATGTGTTGGGAGGGGAAGACCTAGACGGACGTTCCGTGACCAAATCGCGGACGTTTTAGAAACAGGTCAGGTCAAGAGTACCCGAAATCGACGAGTATGTATGAAAAAACTAATGAATGTGGATGAAGCAAAAGTGGTATGTCAGGATCGTAGCGAGTGGAACAAAGTGGTCTCTGCCTACCCCTGTGGGAAAGAGGCGTGACGGTATGTATGTATGTACCTTCTCTTGAATAATTTTCGACTGCCTGTCACGATCTTCGGCTGTCATTGTAAGTAATTTGGCACCCACGTCTACTCTTAGTTTAGCTTTCAGTGGGTTGGGTTTCAGATTTCCTCCACTCATATTTTTACTAATTTTGAGTCGATAAATACTTACAAACTTACTACTCAGAAATTGTTTTACTCAGTCAACAAGCAATTTTTTAAGCGACGTACAGGGTACACATTTCTTTACCTTTTTAATCAAATCAAGTCAATTCAGAGACTGTTTAAATGGAACTAAATACCACAGAGCAGATTTTGTTTACACTGTATTTATAAACTTTTAAAATTAGGGTTCTGTGTGTCATTGAATAAGAAAGAGTAGGTAAGTAGTGCTTTCCATGATAACGTCAACCTTTTCAAGATACGCAGCACAGAAAACCAGCTATGAAAAATTGCAGAAATTATACTTAAGTTGGTAATTTCCTACTTCCTAAAAAAGAGGCAGTCGTGATATAAAAGTCGTGACATTAAATATGTGTACCATATGTATTTTTTTTCTACCAATAGGTAGACTTATTATAATTTACAGTAGAGTAAGTATGTAGAAAAAACCGAAGAACACGAAATTGCGAATTACTCGAATAGTAGAAAATAGTAGACATTTTGCTGTAACAATCTGTCAACATAGAAGTGCCTTGGTAAGTAACACATGCATTATTCCTCATGTAGGTATCCCAAAGTACACACTTCGATTTCACGCTTAACTATGAATTGCTGATCTCACGTAAGTATATCTTATCTCAGGTCAGACAAGGAGCAAACGCCTCGTTCAATCAAAGGTCAAAGATCGCAATACCAACCAGCAGAACTTGATCAAAACAAAAAATACCTACATGCAAAACAGGAACTGGACCATGCACAGCGTTTCTGGACTCGTCTGACTAAGAAAATTTCACAAGCAAAGCAAACCCCAAAAAACAAGTACGCGTATATAATACTAGCTTTCCGCCCGCGGCTCCGCCCGCGTGGAACTCGGTTATATTGCGGTATAAAGCACAACTATAAGAAAACTTCTCGTTTCAAACGACACACGGCGCCATCGATCTATCATCTATCGATCGGTTATCGATTCATATCGATCTATCATCGATCGAAATCGATCTATCGAGCAAACTATATTTTTGTTTTCCCTCGGGAACATCAATTTTTCCCGGGATAAAAAGTAGCCTATGTCACTCTCCGAGCCCTAAACTATCTCTACCTAAAAAATCACGTCAATCCATCGCTCCGTTTAGCCGTGAAAGACGGACAAACAAACAAACAAACAAACAAACAAACAAACAAACAAACAAACAAACAAACACACTTTCACATTTATATATTGGTACGGATGAATGTATTTATTCATTGAAAACACTGACTCACGAACAGTGATGTTCACTAATTCAGAGTCGATAGGTAGTCATTTCAATCCACAAGTACACGTCTTCAACGTCTTGTAAAGTTGTAACACCGTCCTCAAGGCTTGCAGCGGGTAAGCCATAACAGGTAAAGGTACCTAGAGTATTTATCTACGTATAGGTGTAGTATTCCGGGTATCACGTTAAAGAGAATACTTTTAAACACAGTAAGACAAGTATGAGTTATTCGCTAGTCGTGTGGTGTGCAGAATTACTTATTATTCTTCGAGACCTCGTGAAAGATCTACGCAAAGCTGGTAATCGTGGAAACCGCTGGTGCATCCCTTGGGATCCCCTGACTTGTATGTAGTATCTATCTGGCAGGAAGGAACTACCGGGGTTTTTAGTGGGTATGCCTCCCCTGGGAGGAGAGCCTCACATAATCGTCGCGTCGTCAAAAAAAAGGTAATGGTATAAAGAGACAGCAATATTTTACGCAAAACATGTTCGGGACATTACATATTCTGTCCTGAAATTATGACTACCCTTTTCAGACCCGGCCAATACAATTGTGCGGGTTTTTAAGTTGCACTTTTTTCGGTGATTTTAACGTTAGAAGCCGACGGGCTCAGCACCACACGATTGCGCGAGTTTCAAAGTATCGCTTCCAATACAAATTTCGTACCTCAGGCAGTCGGCGTGCAGGTTTGCACCTATCAAGTTCAGCGTAAAATTTCACTTCCGACTTTCATAAATACAAGTAAATTTAAACTGATTTTTGCATCTGGAAGGTAAGTTATCTATTGTGGGTTGTTTGATTGAGAAAATTTCCTACGTGATTTTGGTAATATCATTCAAAATTACATAATTATGACTGTGGTGTGGCTGAACGAACTTTTATGACACAATTGTGACACTCTGGGCCAAAATGTTTTTATTTCGGGCATGTACGACATGACTAGCGTTTTTATTTTTATGGTTTGGGACAGTGTTTCGGCTTTAAAATGATGCTGCCAAAGAACATCTCTGGCTAAGATGGCACTTCCGATTAGCAGGGCGTAATACTACCGCCAATTGATCATGTTTCCTCCAAATCATCACCTAAAGCCGGGAGCTGTAGGGATGATGATGATTCCCCATTAACTACTTTGAGGTGGCAAAAAAATTGTTTTAGAAGTAAACCAATCCCAAAAGAGGCTCCTCGGACGGTTGAACCTGTCCACATGCCTGTAGAATATTTTGAAAACTACATAACTGTAGAATTGTTGGAACAGTGTGTAATGACAATTTAAATCAAATAAACATCGGATTTATCATGAAAATGTTGATTATTTGAATGAATAATTGTGCGCTTTTACGATTCTAAGGATGAAGTGCTGGGCCAACTTTAACACAATTGTGGGTGTCACAAATGTGTTAGTAATAGTAAAGGCTCACTATGATACAATTGTGGGCGGCAAGATTTTCCGACTTGCAGCTGGAAAATCTGGAAAATTTCCTCAGAAATGTAATCTACGCCCCGAATTTACTACCTATAGATCGCATTTTTTTCCTACGAAAATCGTCGTAGTTTAAGGGCCGGTCTGAAAGGGCTACAGCATCTGTGGCATCGGCGATAACTGAATCAAGACTTTGCAATTGCAACGTTAATGAATTTTGAACGGACACAATTTCCTTCGAAATGTTCCCTTATCGAAATGCTAAAGGTTAAACTAAATTCTCAAAATGTCCCGTCACATAAATTACGTCTTGTTCGCAAAACGTCCTTTTCTCAAGATGTCCCGTTCGCAAAACGTCCCTTTCGCAAATTGTCCCGTTCGAACCCATCGAGTTTGGGCTCATTTGATTCGTCTCAAAGAGGTACAGTTGGAAACAATAGCTTCTACCA
The DNA here is from genome assembly GCA_005406045.1 of Adoxophyes honmai. NCBI lineage: Eukaryota > Metazoa > Arthropoda > Insecta > Lepidoptera > Tortricidae > Adoxophyes > Adoxophyes honmai. The sequence continues at coordinate 386,327 of BHDV01063478.1, forward strand.
AAAATTACATTTTTCACAGAGACTTGTTTTTTTTATTTTGACAAGAATTTTGCGAAAGGAACATTTTGCGCTAGGGAAGTTTTGCGAACGGGACATTTTCCAGAAGGGCCTTTTGCGTAAACAATGGGACTTTTTGAAAAAGGGACGTTTAGAGAAAGGGACATAATGGGATTGGGGTATTTTGCATAAGGGACCATTTGCGAAAGGGACGTAATTTTGGTGGTGGGACATTTTGCGAGTGTGACATTATGAGCCCTAACCGACTAAACCATGGTATTCCTCAATACTTTTCGCGTGATTAGTAAAGTAATTGCTAAATTAACTTAATCTCTTTTGTATTGTACTTAACTGATATTGTTTCTATGGATTAGGTAATTGAATTAGGTTTATCTATTAGATTAGAAAGGTCAACAGTTTTAGCATTAATGTGGATTAACTAATAACGTCTGGTTATGCACAAACATGGCTGAATTAAATTGGCCTAGGTTTACCACTGACAAATAATAGAAGAGTACAAAGGTACAAGATTATCATGCATGATGGTACCGTATACATATTCTGGAGATAACATTATCAGGCACTCTGTAATTGTTCGTGCTGCGATAAGCCAGTCTACAGATTAATTTCAGTTACAATTTGAAAGCAGACAGCGTTTGAGTTTTGGACTCTTTGTGCAAAATGCATTGGCGTTCGATATGTTGCGCTCAGCGTTCCAGCAAGAATATTACGAGTTCATCTCGGTAAGTGAAAGTTCTGTAAATAACTTCCGGAATTATCGTATTTTCCCTAGTTTCTACGACACTCAAGTTTTACTTCTCTATTCCTTTGAATTCATAAAAAATGAACGACTACCTAATTGCAACAATCACGGCGGTCACGACCTCACGACTGAACTACAACTACATACTTAGGTACTGAAACATTACGCATTAACTCTGTATGACAGTGATAGCTTAGTGTACTGTTTGTGTGAATAGATGTGTCGGGCGATGTGTGTTACTTTTTTACGCAAAAACTGGATACCTACTGAAACTTTACAATAATATACCTGGCTACGACTGTAACTCTGTGTGGTGTCGGGTTAGAATATCGCTATTCTTTTCGAAAGAGACGGCTAGAGAAAGAGGTCTGCATAAGTAGGAATGTCTTTATCATAGCTAGGGTGACGGCACCCGTTATGGACGGTTTAAGCTGACAAGCACCAGTGATGGACACTTCATTCACAATTTAAAGACCATATAGAGTTGTGAATTGATTGTTGTAAAACAAATGACTTTTCCTTAGTGGGTAGTAAATAAGAGTCATTGTCCATTACTGGTTCTATGTCCATTACCGGTGCGGTCACCCTACCTCTTTCATTTGATTTTATACCTAAAATACAAAACAATACATACATATCTAAGAATACAATATTAATATAACACTTACATTTAATATAAGTATTCTAGGTGTAATTATTGATTATTTCTTACTATTGTGTGCCCTTACAAGGCGTTATGACTTGATTGTGAATATTGTAACTTGTAACACCTTGGTCTACATTAACTTAACAATTAATAAATGAATGAAATTATGCCAAAAGTGGCTACGAAACGTGAAATAGTAATGGCTATGACTAGTTACATCGACGTACTTAATTGTATGAGCGTAGAGTGTAACTAAGTAAATAGACGAAGTAACGGCCAAGAGTTAGTCAAAATAAAACTTAATAGTAGGTATACGTACCTACCTAAATCAATGCCAATAAGTCGCAAAGAGAAATGTATTAACGGCTGAAAATTATGTAAGCCATCCTGTCGTGTTTTGTGTCATGTTTATTTAAGGTTTATATGAATTTATGTACTTATCTAGTAAAAATCCGTGTGGTGTAGAGTTTAGAATAACACCTCTCCATTTCTTCCGTGGACGTCGTAAGAGGAGACTAAGAATATAGGTTAATGTAAGTATATTTTTGGCGACAGACTAGCGACCTGTCACTATTGTACTTGCCACCTTAAAACCGAAAAACGTATGCTAAAAGAAGCCACGAAACAAGAAATACTCATCGTATTGTCTATGTAGCGTTTTGTGTGATTTGGCTACCCCATTTGGGAATACAGTATGTATATGTGTAAAAAATCGGTTCTCTATTGGAAGGCATAAAGTTTTTTAGACTAATATTGTTTCGCATAACACTTTTCGCCGAAATTGTTTTTTGCATAATCATCATTACGCATATTTTTTAACGCATAACATTAAAAAGCATAAATACAGGAAGCATAATTGTCATCAAGACTAATGTCTATAAGCATAAGCATAAATAGGCATAATAATCAAATGGCATCATATCAATATGCATAACAGTATTATGCCAAAAAATAGTAGTTTTGTACCAATGGCTCGTAGTAATTATTGCTGTTCATACCAATGCTATGCTTACTTATGTATTATTTAGGAACTAAATCGATGTCGATGGTGGTCCCCGAACTATTCCGCGATGTTTTGGCGCTTCGCGCCTGGATTTCATACTAACCTAACCTAACCTAATAATAGTAAATACATGGTAACAACGAAACTGAATTTTTAAATTATGCATAGTGACATTTATACCAAATAATTATTAGCCCAAACAATAGTATGCGTAATGTGTATTCGGCCAATACAAATTAGTCCAAATGAAATTATGCTATTAGCGTAGTATGCCAAAAAAGTATTAGGCCAAAGTATTATTATGCCATAGTACTGTTATGCCAAAATTAATTATGCCAAATCAATTATGCGAAACAATAATAGTCTAAATAAAGTTATGCATTCCAAGGGGATCCCTAAAAAATCCTGTCACCCGAACGGTAACTTTGGAATCAAGCGTATCAACTACCACCGTCACGTTTTTCATTAAGACTAAGAGGATTGGAGTCGCACCACTTCTCCATACAAACGTAGTCCCCTGTTTTCTCCGTGAATAATGACATTAAAGCAAAAAAAAAATTTTACATTATATTTGTATCTGTTGTGGCTATGCCCCTATGATTTGCTTTTATCGATATTCTAAATAAAAACATCAAAAAAAAAAAAACAGAATATCGATAAAAGCAAATCATAGCCACAACATGGCCACAACAGATACAAATTAAATGAAAAAAAAAAAATGTTTGCTCTAATGTCATTATTCATGGAGAAAACATTTCGCCGATGCCACTGTCAAAGATTCGCAGGCATTTGAACGCTCGTGTGCGCTCGCGGCACCTGTACGTCTAGTATGTTCATTTCGATGGTGCAGTCGTAAACGAATTCGTTTGCGAGTTATCGCAAAATTGTATGGAAAGCGAGACAGCGCCGCCAGCGGAACGTTTGCACAACTGCCACGGTCGACAAGTCTCCATACATTCCGCGACAACTCGCAAACGAATTCGTTAACGACTGTACTATCGAAATGAACATACTAGACGTACTGAAGAAGGTTCAAATCTGAGAGGTGGCAGAAAATGCGTTCATCAGCGTTCCTTTCATCAGGAATTACATAAGTAATCTATTGCTAGTATAGCATGGACTCGGCTACCGGGTCCTTGGTTCTGAATGTGTTAAGTTAACATGGCTATAGCAGCGGTACTGGTCAATCACCAAACCAGCAACATAGTTGCGGACTCAGTAAATCGATCGACTATGTGTCAAAACTGCGCGCATGTCATCTATTCGCTTGTGACAAAAATATTAAACAGCTGATCAATTTGGCAGCTAACCAAGAAACCATAATCGGAATAATAACTTTATTATCTTTGTTGCATAATAGTCTTAAGACAGCACTTAAATTTTCAGTGTGTCCAAGATGGTTGTAGTGAAGACTGAACAGGGCTTGCTTGAAGGCACTGTTTGTGATCATGCGGAAGGAAGTTACACCGCGTTCAAGGGCATCCCGTATGCGAAGCCGCCCGTTGGAAATCTCAGATTCAAGGTAAGTTATTTCAGTCACTGTTGGTTATATTATAAATAACATAGGTGCTTGGGGTGACCAGCGTAGCTACGAAGAGCGGTAGGTGATAGTGGGCCTATAAGACCGCCTAAATATGTAACCTACCTTTTATTTTTATTATTTTATAATCAATATAGTGGTGTCAAGATCGAATAACATCTCTCCATTTCTTCCGTGGATGTTGTAAGAGGAGACTAAGGAAATAGGTTTATGTACGCTTTAGGCGACAGGCTAGCAACCTGTCACTATTATACCTCTTCCATCTATTTTAAAACCTAAAATAAAATTGTGCTAGAAGTGGCTGCAAAGCGTGAAATAGTCACGATCATGGTTTTGTCTATATCACGTTGCGTATGCTCTGCCTACCCCAATTGGGAATACAGACGTGATTGTATGTATTGCGCGGCGAACTTTACGTCGTTCGCCAGAAGACCACTCAAGGCGAGTACCTAACCTACTAAAGCAGTGCTTATCTTCGTGTATTGTACAGTGCAGTGCACCATAGGCACATTGACACTGTTCCAGAAGTTCCCATTTGGATCTTACAGCTCCAAATGCCGTCCGACCTCTGAGGTCTGCCTACATCATAAATCGTGTAGAATTTTTTGCCAAACATGAGGTCAGTTACGTGCAGCGATTGTTATAGGTACCTACACATATTATTAGTTTGCAATAACATTGCATTGGTGATCGACACACTCGTTTTGGATGGGATGACGTAGGCACTATATATTAGTGATGAAACAGAACATAGGTACAACAGAATTGAGAACGTTCTCATTTCTTTAAAATCGTTAAAAATAACTTTCGCATTATTAGGTACTAGCTTCTGCCCGCGGCTTCGCACGCGTTAAATTCGGGCTAACACAGAAGAGATTTCGGAATTATTATTAGGAAGCGTTAGCGTTATAATGGCGGGACCACGACCTGGATTTAGCCAATTCATATTGCAGTATTTAGTACCAAATTTGTACTATTTGGTACCATTTGTAATAAAATTTGTACCTCTTCCGTTTCAAAGCTATATTCAAAAAAGTCTGGTCCCGCCATTATAACGCCATATTTCGGAACCAGGTCCAGAATTCAGTCAATTCAAATTGCAATATTTAGTACCAAATTTGTACTATTTGGTACCATTTATCAAAAAATTTGTACCTCCTCCATTTCAAAGTTATATTAAAAAAAGTCTGGTCCCGCCATTATAACGCCAAATTTCGAAAAAAGTTCCTGAATTCAGTCAATTC